>CANSZD010001946.1:0-105073 GCA_947648045.1 Beta corolliflora | reverse complement strand
AATTCTCACCTAAAGAAACCAAAGCATCTCTCTGAAGACTTTATCTCTACACCTCAACCGACTTGAGCGTCGGAGGGGCGATCCCGAACCACCCCGGCAGCCTAACAACGTTTTGCAGATCTGGTATACGGACACCGAGCTCGGCGAACACTCTTGGGGCCCACATTAAATCTCACAACGACATTACAATCCTCAATTCTTGGAGAAAGGAGCTTGGCGCCAGGTCCGTGGGGAAGTTACAATCAAAGTCGCTCGCCACCACTCAAGAAGAACCACTTCACAATGGCCCTACCCAGAGCATTCGCACCTGTATAGCCCTCGGCACGGGCTCGCAGGTCCGAAAGGGATCCCTTCACCATCTCACCGCAGGAGATCCCGGGACCGCCCAGACGCCGACCGTTCAAACCCTCGACCATGAGGAGAGGATCGCTAATCGAAAATAGACAGGGACCCTCACAGCGAGCCTACAAGACGCCGACCCCCATCCTATATCCACGGCGGACATAAATTTGATAGCCGTCGCTCCAAAGCAGACCCGCAAAGAAAGCCCGAGGGGATATGTTGGCCAACCTACGCAGGGGCGTTTCTCAACCCCTAAAGACCGCACCCAGTCCCTTCCCTTCGCAGAACCAAGGCCGCCCTAGCCAAGAACTGGCCTGCCCAGGGAGCATAGGTCCGCACGATCGGCAACGATCCGGACAGGAGAGGAACAGAGGCACGAGTCTAAAGGGGATCCACGTTGCGGGGGAGAGGAGACACATGTATCCAAATCGCCAAGGGGCAACGTCGGGAATAAAACCCCCGATGCTCGGCAGATTTCCCGAACGAGAAGCGACTCGTGAAGGGCCTGCAGACGCCGGCACATTCTTAATAAGAAAGCCGCTCGCCGAGAAGGGCGCGGCGACTACCCAATCGAAGCCCATTCGGATCAGCGGGGCGCTTAAGTTCATGGTCCCATTCACTCGAGATATACTTGAGGCGCCCGCCCGGAAAATCAAAACGCCTTCGATCGAACCATCTACGGCCTAACCGACCCGACGATCACATGGCCACATACAAAGCGCAAATGAGCGTTCAAACCGGGCTGCGAGGCCACTTGGGCCGTTTCTTTCCCACGACTACAAAGGACCGGCCCTTAAACTTGTTCCAAGAGCTTCCCGCGAGATCGTAATGTATTTCTCAATGCTCGAGGACCTATTTCTTCACCAGCTTTATCGTCGGAAAAGACAAAAGAAAACAAGTCTTCATTTGATGGGAGTCGGGCAGGAGAAGAATGAAAGTCCGCCGACTACATCAAAAGGTTCAATGAGGAGTCATTAAAAATCTACCGATCTACAAGATGCAATGGCGTTCGCCCTTAATGTCCGGCCTTCAACCCAGTCGGCTCGAGATGGTCCCTTGGCCGAGAACGAGTGAAAACCTTCTCCGAAGCAATGACTGGGCGCAAAGATTCATCCAAGCGACCGATATATGTCGTCACTCGACGATGGGAGCAAGAAGAGGAAAGAAGAAGGAAATCACAAGGACCGGCGAAGCAGCGAAAAACGTGGTCGGTCGGATAGGTTTAACGACCACGGCATCGACCCCGATTCAACAAGAACAAGAGAAATCTACTGGGACATCAAGGATAAATCCATGATGCCCCGCCCACCTCCCATCGAACGTCGGTCGCTCGGCGAGACAAAAGCCAATGGTGCGAATTCCATAAAGAGTGCGGTCACACCACCAAGGATTGCAGGGAACTTAAGAAATCCCTGGACAACTTAGCTGACCAGGGGAAGCTGAACCGGTACCTCAAGCCCTCTAGGGAGGAAAAGGGCAAACAAAAGGTTGGTCAATCAACAAATGAGATAAAGGGCTTCATCGGGGTCATAGCGGGTGGCTTCGCGTCAGGCGGCTCCGACCGGCCGCTCACGCAAAGCTCCACCTCCAGTCAAAGCACCGTGTACTCGACGTCCATCATCCCCGACCGACTTGTCCCATCATCGACCTTCGGCGAGTCCATCCCGCCCGCACACGCCCCACGACGATCCCTTGGTCATCGAACTCAAAAGTGGCCAATGCTAGAGTCAACGGGTGTTGGTGGATAGTGGATCTTCAGCGATATAATCACATTGGAGTGCCTCAGAAACAAGTACAATGAGAAGGATGTAATCCCGCTCAATCCCCACTCATAGGCTTGGGAAATTCGGTACACCTCCGTCCGATCCATAAAATTGCTGCTCGGACGCGGAGAGAAGGGCAAAGGAAGAAGCCTACCGATTGACTTCCCGGGTAGTCGACATCCCTCTACCATACAACATCATAATGGGAAGACCGACTCTGAATAGGGTCAAGGCAGCAATTTCAATTTACCAGCTCCTCATGCAATTTGAAACCGACGAGGGTAAGGTCGGAAAAATTCAAGGGGATCGCGGGCAAGCAGGGAATGCTACGTGAACGTACTCGAAAAACAAGATCGACGTCCCGAGGGACTCGAAAAAAGAAAACGGGAAGACGACTAGCCCCCGAGTGGGCTCGGGGTGTACCTTACCGAGAACCCTAAGCAATACGAGCGCCCTCAGCCAGAGGACGACGAAGAAGTCATCATTGACTGAAAAACACCTGGTCGGACCTTGAGAGTAGGCAAGGCCATGGATCCTCACAAGAAAGGAGATCGTCCAAGTGTTAACAAAATACGAGACGTCTTCGCCTACGAAGCCACCGAAATGCCCGGGCTTGACCCAAAGTAATGTGCCACGAGCTCAACATCAAAGAGGGATTCAGGCCCGTCAAGCAAAAGCCGAGACATCGAGGCCCCGAGAGGAACACTTTGCGGCCGCCGAAGTTAAGAAACCGCTCGAGGAAGGTTCATTGAAGAATGCCAAGACTCGGAATGGTTGGCCACGTAGTCCCGGTCAAAAAGTCGAGTGGGGCATGGAGAATGTGCGTGGATTTTGCGAACTGGAAACAAGGCCTCGTCTAAAAGACAACCACCTCCGCCCAAAATCGACAGTTGGGCGACTCAATCGGCGGGACACGCTCTCCCGAGCTTCAATGACGCGAACGCGGGTATCACCAAATCCCGATGGCGAGCATGATCGAGTTCATACCGCCTTGGCCACCAATCAAGGGGTGTATTGCTACAAAATGATGCCCTTCGGACTCGAGAATGCGGTGGCTACGTATCGGCGCACGATCAACAAGATTTTCGACCATTGGGCCGGAATATCGAAGTGTACGTCGACGACATGATCGTCAAAAGCAAAGCCCGGGTGATCACCCGTGACCTAAAAGAGACCTCCATTACAGGCGATGCCGTGATGCTCGAACCCCAAAAAGTGTGTCTTCGGGGTAAAAGGGGGAAGTGCCTCGGGTTTACGGTGGACGAAAGAGGGATCGAGGGAATCGGACAAAATCAAAGCCGTAATGGGGATGAAGTCTCCTCGAAACGTAAGGGAAGTACAACGCCTCATGGTGTTTCGCCGCCTCGGCCGCTTCCTATCCCGGTCGCCAGAGATAAGAGCCTCCATTTCTTCAAAACCCCGAAAGGAAAGGAATTCACTTGGGATGACGAGGCGAGCCGGGCTTTTATCTCTCAAAGCCCACCCGTCAACGCTCCCAAAACTTATTTCTCCCCTGGGAGAAACGGCTTCGTGTACTTAGCGGTATCGGAATACGCACTCGGTGCGGTTACCTTTAGGCGAGAGAGAAGAAAAGCAAAAGTGTTAGTCAAAATGAAAGATCAAAGCATCACTCGACCACCTTAAGCCACCCCCTAGGCAAATTACCCTTCGGGAAGGTCGAACTCGGGCCCATAACAGAGGAAATGCTCATCACCGAAAAGATGGCAATTGGGCAACCAACGGCCGAGGACGAACACCCCGCCCCCATCTACGATCCTCGACTCGGTCCGCATATAGCAGCCGCAACCCCTTCCCTCATCATCGAGCCTCCGCTACTCGGCAATTTAAAGCATCGAGGGGCTCACTCGGGGAGGAACCAAATGAATTCCCCAATCTCCGCCGAAGTAGACGAAGGCAAACTCCCTACGAAACCCCTTACCGGGATCTAGGAAGATTGAGGACGGTCCGATATCCCGTCTGACCAGAAACTCCACCCGGCCCGGGCCGTTGGAGGCGCCCATGACTTCCACCAACGGGCACATGTGCCTCCACAACTTAACGGCCGGTCTGACACCTATCGAGTCACGAGATGACACAGAAGGCATGATTCCCCCATGAGTTCGGAGAGACTTGGCAAATTGCTAAGTTATAGGCATTCACAACTCTTTTGCAAAAGGGGTTAATGGAACCAAGCCCCATCTCCATCGATTTGTAGTAGGACAACAACGCATCCGGGCGGTGGAGACAAACTTGTATGATGAGCTTCCTGTCGGACCGAGATAGTAAGGATCTTTTATTTGGAACTCGGTCGCCGGTGCCCCGAAGGTCCTGGCCTCAAGGATTTAATTACGCCGGGCTCGGGAAGAAAGTACCTGGACCTCCTTTCCGGATCCAGTGTCGGGATACTCTAATTCTCGGCCGAAGTGGACGCTCCACTGCTCCCTCGGCATGGCCACCTACACTACATCACGAGACAAATATTTGTCTAAGTAACTTCTTGAGGGGGATAGGCCGGCGACACTTCCCAAGGATAAGGAATGACACCCTCGGCCTCCTCCTCCACCGAAGACCAAGGGCTCGGAAGAGCAACCGCGTCGGGCACGCCCGAGGGTCGGGCAATTTATTATAGCCGACACCGGCGTTATTCCCATCCCCCCATCTCCTCGGATAATTTATAGGGAGGTGAGGCCGGGAGTGTCGTCGACTCGGACGAATCTCCCATTATTTATAGACAAGGGAGTCGGCCGAGGTTATTCAAAGGAAAAGAAAGAAATAAAACTTGAGAAAAACAAAAAGCGTACCCGGTCGGACGAAGAAGCTGGAGGAAGAGCTTTGGAAAGTTGAGATAATTTGGAGATTCTTGAGAGAGAGAATGAAGAAATGAAGCAAGTAACCCCGAAATTCTCTCCCTCTCATACATATATAGGGGTGCCTGGGGGATGTGCACCGCAAACCCCGCCCGCTCTAATGGGCTTCCAATAGAGGCCCAATTGGACCCCTTCAGTCCATTCCATAAGGAGTCCAAATAAATAAAGAAAAGCATTCTAAGCCCGAGGAATTTGCAAGCGTCGAATTCCATGAAGCGTCCCTCCGCCTCGGCTTGCATCAAGGGTCCCAACATCCCCGGTATCGATAGTTGACATGTGGCATGACAAGGGGACACACCGGTCGGACCGACTTGGGGCTCATACCCCTCATCCGAGTGGCTCAAGACTCATTCGGCCAACAGAGCTCCTCCTTTGCTGAGTCGCTTCTATACTTGGTCAAATATGGCCAAGTATCGCCTAGCACCCATTCGGACCAACTTGGGGCTCATTAGCCCCCTCATCCGAGTGGCTCGACTCCATTCGACCACCAGAGCTCCCCTCCTTTGCCCAGTCGCTTCATACTGGGTCAAATATGGCTAAGTATCGGTGAAACACCATTCGGACCCGACTTGGGCTCATTAGCCCCTCATCCGAGTGGCTCAAGACTCGATTCGGCCCAACAGAGCTCCCCCGCTGCCAAGTCGCTTCATACTCGGTCAAATATGGCCGAGTATCGCCTAAGCACCTACTCTGACCAAATTAGGGCTCATTAGCCCTCATCCGAGTGGCTCAGACCTCATCGGCCAACAGGAGCTCCCCTCCATTGCCGAGTCGCTTCTATACTTGGTCAAATATGGCCAAGTATCGCCTAAGACCTACTCGGACCAACTTGGGGCTCATTAGCCCCTCATCCGAGTGGCTCAAGACTTATCTACGACCAACGTGAGCTCCCCTGCTTTGTCGAGTCGCCTATACTTGGTCAAACATGGCCAAGTATCGCCTAGCACCCATTCGGACCAGCGGGGCTCATTAGCCCCTCATCCGAATGGCTCAAGACCCATTCTACGGCTACGGGAGCTCCCCTCCTTTCGCGAGTCAGCCTATACTTGGTCAAATATGGCTAACATCACCGGCCCTCATCCAATAAGAAGGGACCTGGATCGGCATTCTTCCTTCAATAGGGAGTGACCCGGTCGGACCTCTCTCCTCCTCCAAATAAGAAGGACCGGGCCCAAGCATTCTTCCTTCAATAGGGAGTGACCCTGGTCGGACCTCTCCTCCTCCAAATAAGAAGGGGCCTGGTCGGCATTCTTCCTTCCATGGAAAGTGACTTGGTCGGACCTCCCCGCTTGCCCACAAGAGATGACCTGCCGGCACTCCTCCCTTCACTGTGGAGTGACCCGGTCGGCCACTCCTCATCTAGAAAGGGATGACCGGGTCGGCACTCCCCTTCACTTGGGAGTGACCTCGGGCCACTCTTCATGTAGCATGAGGAGACCGGGTCGGCATTCTCCCTTCACCGTGGAGTGACCCGGCCGGCCACTCTTCATGCAAGATGAGGAGACCGGGGGTCGACATTCTCCCTTCACCGCAGAGTGACCCGGTCGGCCACTCCTCGTCTAGCAGGGGATGACCGGGTCGGCACTCTCCCTTCACCGGGAGTGACCCGGTCGACCACTCCTCGTCTAGTAGGGGATGACCGGGTTCGGCACTCTCCCTTCACCGAGGGAGTGACCTCGGTACGCCATTTTTCATTCGGCAAGAGATGACCAGGGTCGGCATTCTCCCTTCACCGAGGAGTGACCCGGTCGGCCACTCCGCATGTGGCATGAGGAGACCGGGTCAGACACTTTCTCCCTTCACCCCGTGGAGTGACCCGGTCGACCACTCTTCATTCGGGGAGGAGATGACCAGGTCGGCATTTTCGCCACTGAGGAGTGACCCGGTCCGCCTCTTCCCATTTACCAGAGGAGACTGGGTCGGCATTTTTTATTCAACAGAAGGGAACCCGGTCGCCAACCAGTCGAAACAAGACGGTCGTGGTATTCCGCCACAGACAGGCATCCCACCAGTCAGATTCCCGTGATCCCCCATCTATGGCGTGGGGCTAATTGTTTGGGCTCAATTGATCAGCAACCCAATAAGGAGCCTGAAAGCCTCCTAGAGCATGGGACAGTGGCGGCAATGGGTCCCCACAGAATTGACCTAATCACCAAATGTTTTGGAGATCTCTAAGAAGGATGGAATAACCATTGCCTAAAAAGGGTAGCATGCCCAAAAGGCCCATCTAAACAATGTTCCTTGTTTGGGAAATCCCCAACACTATAAAAAGCCTAACCGCTTCATCAATGAACAAGTATTGAATTCTCACCTGAGCAAACCAGAGCATCTCTCTAGACTTTATCTCTCTACCTCAACTCGACTTGAGCGTCGGAGGGCGCATCCCGAACCACCCCCGGGGAAGTCTAACAACGTTTTGCGGGATCAGGATACGGACACCGGAGCTCAGGCGAACACTCTTGGGGCCCACATTAAATCTCACAGCACATTACAATCCTCAATTTCTTGACAGAAACAGAAATCATAAAGAACACACTAGCATTCTAGCAACACTCAAATTCAATGCGAAAATATCTTTGTTACTGTAAGGTAAGGCTTATAACCCTGCCATGGCTACCATATGCATAAAGCATAATAGAGAGCCTTCATCAAAGGCTTTTCAAGTTTTTAGTGTTTTTACATAGGGTAGAGAATCTGAGAAAGTATTTTTCTTTTGCTAGGGGTACATTTCCTTCTATTGAATATGGTAAGAAGAAAATATTAAGCAACCCTCCTCATAAGGAACACCTAATGTAGTTCATGAGTATATGATAAAATAAGAATAACCTTCTTACCATTGTAACAATCGTAGAACTTCACGTATTCCATCTGCATGTATGAAATTACAGACACCATCACTTGTGCTCTTTTCAACAATCATAGTTTAAACTTTCATTTGATACGCATTACTGACCTTCCAGTGATGAGAAACCGTTTTTCTAATATAAATGTCATTTTCGTAGGAAAGTTTTGATGCCATCATTGTAAGTGCAGGATAATATCTCGAATCTTCATGCTTGATATCTTTGTTGAGCTCTTTCCTGGTGTCAATCTGTCCAAGGAAAGAGACAAAACCATCGTCGTCTTCCTCCATTGGCCTTTCTGTTTTATTTTCTGCTTCAAGTTCCATAATATTAATTAAAAATCTACTCCCGTAAGAAATTGTCTAATACTCCCTCTGGTTTTTTTCATTCTCACCTTTCTGTGTGCGTCTCCCAATGTACGTCTTTGAACTTAAATATCTTTCAATTCTACATTAGTAAAAATTATAATGATTGAATATAGATAAAATACTAATTGAGATGAATCAAGGAAGATCCAAGATTTACTATATTTATTCTATAAATTGATAAAAATTGGGAAAATTATATGTAAGTATTTAATAGTATCGCATTCCAATAGAAAAGATAAAAAAAAAGCAGATGGAGTATATTGTAACCCCATCTATTTTCTTCAGTACCACCTTCTTGGCATTATGGTTTTCAATACAAGACTTTAGACTCCGTCCGTCTTATTTTAATTGAACTCCATCCTATTTTAATTGTCAAAATTTCCTTTTAGGAAGTCTCGAAATAGTTGTCAAGTTTCCAATATTAAACAACAAAAACATTTAATGTGTCACTAAACTCAATGCTTGTTCTATTCAACTTTTTTTTGCTTGTCTAAACTTAATTGAATTAATCAAAACTTAATTGAACTTATATGAACTTATTAGATCATATTTTGTGCGAGTGTAAAACCTTATTTTTGCTTATTTTTGTTGATCTGAACTTATTTAAACTTATCTGAACTTGTTAGACCTTATCTCGAACTTATTTTTCTCATAAAAACCGAAAAGAAGGTGAACACATGAGGCCCTCAATTCTTATTGGTCAAAAGTAATATAAAAAATGGAAAACATATTAATAAATGATGTTCCCTAATTTTTTTTATATTCTCAAAGTATGACAACTAAAATGGGACGAAAGAGTACAAGTTAAAATTATGAAAAGTTGATATTCGAAATTCATATTAATCATAAATCTAAAAAGATCACACCACGACTATTTATTCTCTATTTGTGGTCAAAGTTTTATAATTTTGACTTTCAAATGATTACCGAATAGAACTTGCTAAGAAAACGAATGGAATACTATCTTTTTTAAAAACGGTTTTTTCACCATATACCCCGACAAATTTTTTTTTTGCACCGTATACACCGCAAGTTTCCAAATGCACCATATACCCCTCACGTTTCAAAAAAATACACCGAGCATGCCCTTATGACTAACGGTGTTAGAGTTCCGTTAGTCATTAGGCCCTAATCCTAACCCCCCTCTAACCTAATTAACCCTAAACCCTACCCCTAATCCTCCTTTAACCCTAATCAACCCTAAACCCTAACCCCACTCCCCACCCCACCCCTTCCCTCCACCACAGCCCACACCCCCCCCTCACGGCAGCCCCTCCCGGCAGCCCCCCCCCCGCAGCGCCCGCTCGCCCGAGCCCACCCCGCAGCCCCTCCCCGGCAGTCCCATCCCCGCAGCCCCCCCCCGCATCCCCATCCCCGCAGCCCCTCCGCATCCCCACCCCGCAACCCTCCCCCTCGCCCCATGACCCTCTCTCCCTCCCCTTCCCCATGACTTCAGTAGCACCAAACCCCTCCTCCCCCTCCCCCCGTGCTCTTTAGGATGCCTCAGTCTGGATCTCCCCCCTTGGTACTCGCCTAGTTCGATGTTGCGGAAAATGGTTCTCTTATAAACGCAGCCACTGCGTGTGTCTTTGCGGAAATCGGCGGGGATGGGGGGAGGGGGGCTCGCGACGGGCGGGGGAGGAGGGAGGGGCTGTTACGAGGGGGAAGGGGAGGGACGTGGTGGTGACGGGGGAAGGGGAAGGGGAGGGTTGGGCGACTGCGGGGAGGGGGTCCGCGGGAGTGGGTGAAGGGGGAGGATGGTGGTGGTGACGGGAAGGGCAACGAGGGAGGGGGTCAGGTGGGGGAAGGGGAGGGGAGGGGAGGGGGCGGGGGAAGGGGAGGGGGAGGGGGTGGTGGTGGTGACTGGGGAAGCGGGAGGGGGTGGTGGTGGTGGTGGTGGGACGTGGTGGTGGTGCAATGGGGGTAAGGGGTGGTTAGGGTTAGGGGCCCAAGTTAGTAGTTAGGGCCCAAGTTAGTGAATTGGGTTAGGGTTAGGATTAGGGGTAGATTTAGGTTAGTTAATTAGGGTTGGGGTAGGATTAGGGCCTAATTACTAACAAAACTCTAACACCGTTAGTCATAAGGGCATGTCGGTGTATTTTTTGAAACGTGAGGGGTATATGGTGCATTTGGAAACTTGCGAGGGCATACGGTGCAAAAAAAAATTTGTCAGGGGTATATGGTGAAAAAACCGTTTTAAGAATGTTAAAAAGAACAATATCTTTTCTTTTTAAACACCAATAAGTTTGTAATTGAATTTCTAAAGTTAGGTCATACACTTATACAAATTAGTAAGTCTTGTGTAATATCGTCTAGCTATAAACTTAGTGTAAGTCCATCTCATTTAAAGGGCGTGTTCGGGAACAAGAAGGCTTTTAAATAAGTTTAATAGTTGTTAGTGGTTGGGGTGGCAGGGTGTAGTTAATAGGGTGTAAGATGATAGTATTGATGTTCAGTAAAGAAAAGCTGTCAAAGTAAGCTGTTTACAAATAATTAATTAAAAACTCAAACAAATTTTTAATATATAATTTATGCACCACTAAACGCTACCCCAAAAGTTACAAATTGTAGTTTTTCACAAACACTACTAAAACACTACTTATACCACTAAAAGCTACTTACACCACTAACTTACCAAACACTACTATATTTTTTTTAATTAGTGTTTTGACCTAGTCAAGACACTAAAAGCTACTTAGAAAACTTGTGCCGAACACGCCCTTTGTTCCTTAAAATGTTCATTTTGTAAGTTAAAAGGATCACTTCTACGAGCTTAAAGAGGTCATTTTGATAAAATAGGTCATTACGTGTCTAAAAGGGGTCACTAGATCATAAGTGACCCTTTTAAGACAACATGTTACCCATTTCTTACCATAAATCAAGGTAAGATGGTATTATATGAGACTTATGGCATACTAATGATAACAATCAAGATAGTAGCAATTACAAAACCATTATAAAATCATATATTAGATAGGTTAGGATAATGTGATAACTAGTTGTTGAGAGAGAGCATACGCGTACTTAGAAATAAATTGCCGTTAAGAAAATCTTCAATTGCAGTTCCAAGTATCCTCAAGGGACGATCCATGAAGCGCTCAAGCAAAATCTGAATCAAGAGAGAGAGAATTATCATCTTCCTATGGAAGTATTTGTTCTCTTTGTCCTTGGTAATGTTGTGTTGTAAGAGATTACTTTCGCTAATGTTGGGAGAAAATAACTCTTTGATGAGGTTGAAAAGAGAAGCTTTCTCTATATCATCGGGAAGCAATGTTACATGTTTATGAGAAGCAGAGTTTTTGGCATCCATATTTTATAAGTTCCTTAGAAATCAAATTAAAATGCCAAAAATAAAAAATATTTTTGAGTTGGTCTTGTTAAATAATTAAGCTGTAAGAGCCCATATTTATAGCTCAAATTTACAAATCGTTCATATGCGTAGCTACCTTACGTACATCATGAAAAAGAAAGGGCTGAACTTCAAGAAAATGTTTTATACTTAGTTCTTATTGTATAGTTTAGAATATTTTGATAGCATAGCGACTTAGATATCCTCACCAAAGCTGTTTTCACGTGTGACAATTGAAATGGGACGATGGTCCGAAAGCCCGTTCTTTTGGTGTCCCATGGGTTATGGCCTTATGGGCACCCATATAACATAGGTAAGGTTTCTTCAAATAACGCCCTACAATTATTTACTTGACACTCTAAATACGATATTTTTTATACTCTATATGTATGTATACCTTCATTTTTTTCATTTTTCATTTCTTTTCTCTCTTTCTCCCTTTCCTTTTTCCTACTGCCACCAGTCCACCACTACAACCGGATCTGCCACCACCAACACCACCACCACCACAACAAGAAAAACACCCAACACCCACCATCGCTCCTATTTTTTTTACCAAAACCCTTTTGCAAATTATGAATCTATACAATACTTAGCGCATAATCAAGCAAAATTCTTACCAAAATTCACAAATGAAAATTACCCAGATTGCGAAGGTTACCCTTTTACAATTTATGAATTGAAATTACCCAGATTGTGAAGATTACCCTTTTACAAATTATAGTTTGCGAAGATTATTTTAAAAGGCACGAGGATCCACCATATTTAGGAAATAATTGAAATTACCCGAACACGAAAGGGGAGATTTTTGCGATTGGAATTGGAACAACAATACCACCACCACAACAATAACACCGCAACGGCCACCATACCATTTATAACCAACTTTTTATAAAAACTACCTTTTATAAATTTTCTTTCAAAAAGTACCTTATATAACAAATTCATTTCAATATACTACCATTTTATATTGGGATATTATCTCAAATAACCTTGACATATAGACCTTTTTCCCAAATAACCCCGACATTTTCACCCCTATCTCGGATAACCCCGAACTCATATTTCATCATTAAACTTGACTGGATTGGTTGACGACGTTAACTATTTGGCGTTTGTAATTAAAAACCTATTTTTCAAAAGAAAAAAAAATTGTGTTCTTCATCTTCCTCTCTCCCGTTCTTCACTCCATGTCTTCATCTCCTCTCCCTTCACCTCCTCCACCTCCTCCACCACCATGATTTTCTCTCTCATCTCCTCTCCTTCACCTCCTCCACCTCCTCCTTCACCATGAATGTGCAAAGACGTGTCCTGGGAGGCAACAAACTTCGTGCGTATACCTCCATATATGTGATTTCACTTTCTCAAACTAAATCAAACATACCCAAAACACTAACCAACACCATTCTACGTGATCGGAAACCAACGAGATACCAAAGCGAGAGAGTTGAGATAAATAAAATCAAATTCATGTAAGTTGAGCCAAGTTTTATAGTTGTCAACCCATCAAGATCTAAAGTCATAGCCAATAGTATACTCCATTAATGATACAGGAGAAAATATTATAAATCAATCTTAAGACTAATTCCATGAGCAACTAAAACCACACAAAAAAAATGTAAAAATATGAATGGACGGGTTGAGATATATAAAATCAAATTCATGTAAAAAAAATTTAATTCAGATCTCAAAGTAAAAAAAGAAGAAGAGAAAAACGGGAATTCTAAACATTGAGATGCAATCAACAATTGGAGAATCATCCAAAAGCACATTAAAAACCCAATTACAACATCAAATTTATAGAGCAAAAAATTTACATGAGAATCATATTCTTCTACAAGCTTCAAATCGGTTCATCATGAGCACCATCATCTTCTTCTTTTGCAACTTCATTTCTAGTTTGTTCGCTCAAATCATCGGTCCGCTTCCAAATCCGCATTTCTTATGTCGAAATTTCTCCATTTTTGTGTAGAATTTCGAGCTTCCAAATTTGCATTTCTTCGGTCGAAATTTCTGGGTAGGAATGGTGGACGCGTGATGGTGGAGACGAAGGTCTGGGAAGGAGACATTGAGGGAGGAGAGAGAAAGAGATAAAATCAGGGGGTGCTGGAGAAGAGAGAGTGGTGAAGCAGGGGAATGAAGGAGGAGAGAGAAAATCAGGTGGTGGTGGAGGAGGTGGAGGAGAGTGAGAGGATGAAGAAATGATATGAAGAACAAGAGTGAAGGGGATGATGAACACAAATGGTTTTTTTTTTTCTTTTAAAAGATTAGGTTGTTAATTATAAATGTCAAAGAGTTAACGCCGTTAGCTATTCCGTCAAGTTTAATGACAAAATACGAGTTTAGGGTTATCCGAGATAGGGGTGAAAATGTCAGGGTTATTTGGGAAAAGGCCTATATGTCAGGGTTATCTGAGATCATATCCCTTTTATATTTATATTTAATACTAATTAATAAATGACAATCGCCGTAGGTGTTGTTGCCAGTGGGGTAGCGAGAAATGAGGAGAGAAATGAGGTGGGAAGAAAGAAAAGCAATTTAAGGTGACTCTATTAGTGATTAAACCCCATTAACGGTAAAATGGTAGTTTATTGAAAGAAATTTTTTATATAAGGTAGTTTTTTGAAAGAAAATTTTTAAAAGGTAGATTTTTGAAAAAAAAATTGATTATAAAAGGTAGTTTTATGAAATTTTTCAAAAAATTTTTTGTAAACATCTATATCTATATAATGCAATAAAGCAATAAGGATTTGCTTATGTGTCATGAGCAAATTGAATTGCTGATATATCAATCTATTGTAGAACCTTTTACAATTCTTTGCCACGTGTATTTGCCTCTAAATATGTCTGTCATGCGTTACTTTTTTTTAGGCACATATTTGGAAAGCTATTTAAGAAATTGACTCTACAGTGGAATGTAAATCAGCTAAAATTTAGGAATTGATTGCTATAAATTATGAATTTCTTATGCATCATAAAACTACAAAAAATCGTATCCCCTAAATTCGATATTTTAGGCACTAATTAAAAAAATCATATCCCCTAGATCCGGTATTTTAGGCACTAATTAAAATATTCATATCCCTTGAATCTGGTATTTTAGGCACTAATCATAGATTTTTGCAGTAATTAAAGTAGTAAACTTATATCAAGAAGCTGGAAATTTAGGCACTACTTAAGGTATTGCAACTATATAAATGTACATGTTGTACACTCTTCTTAAACCCAAAAAAAAAAAACTATTCCTCCCAAATACGGTTAAGAGTTCTTCATTCTCTCCATTGCAATATGTTTGAAGGTTGACAAGTCGGGTTTGAGTCATTTACAAAGAACACGACGGGGATGAATACACCCCCCGAACTCCGAACTCCGAAGAAAAAAATAAAGCTAGGATTATTATTAACGTTATATATATCATAATAGTATTTATAATTTTTGTAAGAGTTATTATACTGAAATCCAATTTCACCATATTATGGTGGTAGGGTATAATTTTGTATGAGTTATTCTTCAAAATTTAAGATTTGTTCGAGTGCCTAGCTATTTATTTTTTTATAAAGGGTATTGTATGAATTTAGGTTCATGAATATTGATGCGTATGCTTTTTCATCTTACATATATGTGTGCACTTTGTAACATTATATAGTATGATGTAGTTCTCGATTCTTACCAATGCAAGTAATTTTTTGTTGATTGATTTTTAATCATTAAAGTAATTATGTATTTATTTATGCTCATGACTACTAATAATTGTATGTTTTATTCTTTTTAAACTCAAAATCAACCTATTAATTGTTGGAGTAATCTTATAAGCCTAAGTTGTACGTTTCGTAAATTTTTAAAAGGAAAAGTTATTTAAGGCTGGGTAAACTTAATATTGAAAAGCTTCTTTAACAATTAACTTATTATTTGAAAAAAAGTATATGCTCTCCGTAACATAATAACTATGACAAATTGGTATTATTTAGTGGGGTATAAAATATTCATTTTGTTGAGTTTTATTTTGTTACTGAGGAAGTACTTGGTTTCAAAATGATTTTAAGTCATAGATTATTCATTAATACCACAATCAACTTAATTAGCCCGCAACTAATCTGAATTCTTTTTGAAGTAAGAGAGGGAAGTTCATTTTATACCTTCATTTGCACCAAGATTGCTGAAATCAGAAATGAGAAAATCTAAAGCAGCAGCAACATGCAACCCAAAACAGCAGCTAAAAGAATTCACAGTTCACACATGACACAAGTCACACAACCAAACACCCCGCATCAGAACACGCGAAGAGTTGAGGAGAGAATGAAGGACAATGAACCACGAAGACAACGACTGACGGCGGAAACTAAGAAGGCGGCCAAAGATCTTACCTTTGGCGGATCATATATAGGAGATAGATTGCAGCCTGGGGCTCTCCATAGGGGTGTAAGTGGATTGGACTTGATTGGACTTTGCCAAATCCAAATCCCAGTAAGTTTTTTTGGACTCGAGAAATTGACCAAGTCCGATCCAAATATTTTTGAGTCAATCCAAATTCAAATTCGATAATTTTTCTGAGTCCGAATCGCAAGTCCAAATCCGATTATTATACTTCCTCCGTTTATTTTACATGTTACACTTTCACTTTTCACGCACATTGCAAAATTTTGAGGACCTATATCTCTAATTTTGTATTTGTAAAAATTATAAAAATTACACATTAAAAAAATACATATTAAGATGAATCTAACAAGATCCCACATGACTATATTTTTATCCACGTATAAATCACAAACGATGGTCAAAGTGAAATTTGTGAATAGTGAAAATATCAAAATGTAACATGTAAAAAAAACGGAGGAAGTATTATTTTTTTCCCCGATTTAGATTCAATGATTTTCAACATTTTCTCATAGTTGAATTTGAAAAATTAAGCTCATTATATCCATTCTAGAAGATAAGTCACATACATCTTTTATATTATATATATAAATATTAAATATATATACATTATATATAAAAATATTTTTGGACTGGACTGGACTTATTGGACTCCAAAGGGATGAGTCCAAATCCAACTCAAAATATTTAGACTGGAAAATTTGAGTCCGAGTCCAAACAAAAATTCCGTCAAATCGAACAATCCGACAAGTTTGGGTACTGACCTGACGTGGACTTCTGGACTTTTCGCAGTCCGCTTACACCCCTAGCTCTCCACAAGCTTTTAATAAACTACTTAGGAATATAAGAAGAGTCCAGAATTTATCCCATGGAGTTTGGATCGTTTTGAACTTGAGAAATTGACATCTCATATTCTCATTGTTGCAATTGGTTGTGGATCTTCTTGAGCTTGCTACGAAAGAGATGTGAAGGCAAGTGCCAAGAGCCCACAAATCTAAGACAGAGGAGAGATAATGAACTTGGCCTTTCTTTTTCCTAAAATATGATTTACCCTTAATTTATCAAAATCCCAAACATGTTTTAATTGGACTAAATAATTTCATTTCTTACGTTGAACCCATTTACAAAGTTAGCAATTATATAACGTATAACCCATAACAATATGTTAGATAAATCTATGTTATACAAACTAATTTTGAAAACTTATAGCAAATTAAAGTTAAGCTCAAAAAATAATTATCGTTTTATAGAAGCGACTTTAAAATATAGGCTATTACATTCAAATATTACCATATCATTAAGCTAATAATATAATTAAATTTTAATCAAAGTTGCTTAAAAGCACAAGCTATACAAAGGTACTCACTAAATAATTATCATCATAAGTAAACATATTAGCAGAATATTTAATTTCTTAAGTCATGACCCCCTAAATTGATCATAGTGCGTGAGAAAGATAAAGAGGGTGAGCGGGACTCTTGGAAGGCGACTTAGTAGCAAAGTTAATTGCAAAATTAAGCCCAAAAATAATTATCGTTTTATAAAAGCGACTTTAAAATACAAGCTATTATATCCAAATATTACCATATCATTAAGGCTTAAGCTAATAGTATAATTAGCTCCCGACCTTCCATTCTCTCCCTTCTTTCCCTTTCTCTCCTAAACCCTAGCCTCCATTAGTGAATTTTCAAGGGGCTTCCAACGATTTTATCGATGGATAGCCCCATCTTAATTTTAATTTTCATTGTTGTTTAGCTTTGTTTATATTTGTTCTTGTTTGAATAATACTTCCTCCTTTAAAGAGAGGATCGTTTCTCCCTTGAAAGAAAGGGTTTATTCTCTTCTCCGTGGGAGAGACTTTAGTTTATTCCTTTGTTTCTAGATGAATTATCGTAATTTTGGATCATTGATGAAGAATTATGCGGTGTCGAAGCAGATTTCAGATCTACAATTACAATCAATGGTATCGTATTTAATTCTATTTCAAAACTACAACATATCGAAAGACCCCTCGTTGAAGGTCAGTATCAAACGACGATGTGGAAGAGGGTATGCGTAATTGTTAGATCTACTACACAACGATCTTGGTTTTGCAAATTCTGAATTTTATTTGTTCAAAATTGTTATGTATTTGTTATCTCTGATTTCTATTGTAGATGTCGTATGACTCTTTTATTAATGAATTAATGTTACTTTCAAAAAAAAAAGCTAATACTATCTCCGTTCCTTTATAATGGTTACACATACACTTTTCACGCATGCCGATGCACTACTTTGAGCCTTTATATCTTTAATTTTGTATTTGTAAAAAATATAAATAGTCGATATTCTAAAAGTACATATCGAGACGAATCAAACAAGACCTTACATGACTATATTTTCTCTTAATCATAAATCATAAATGATAGTCAAAAGGAAATTTGTGAATATTGTCAAAAGTGAAAGTGTAACTATTAAAAAGGAACGAAGGTAGTAGTATAATTAACTCTTCATCAAAGTTGCTTAAAAGTACAAGCTATACAAAGGTACTTACTAAATTATTAGGGAAATTTTCTCAGGTACCCCTGAGGTTTGACGCAATTTTCAAATTACCCCTCACATTTGGGAAATTCATCAGATACCCCCGAACTTTGTGTTGGGCTCAAGATACCCTTACTAATGACTCGAACCCTAACGCCGTTAATTTTTTCTCTCTCCCCTCTCCATCTTCATCTTCTTCTCCTCCCACCATCCTCCATTAAAGACATTCGAAACCTTCAATTTTATCTCTCTCCTCCCCGTCATTGGATGTTGAGTTTCGAAATGAATACAACGTAATGCCAATTATCTTAAAACGAACTTATGTCATCTTGAATTAGCTTATTGGCTTAAATTGATACATCGATATAATCCAATATCAACTTGTTTCAGTTTAAATTAGATGTTTTGAGTTTCAATATGAATTTAACTTAGAGACAATTAACTTAAATGGAGCATTGTTATATTGAACCAGTTACATTGTTCTACATTTGTTGCAACTGAATTATATGCTTTCGGTTTTGAAATGAATTCAACTTAAAGATGATTAACTTGAGTACAATGTTGTTATTATATTGATTAACTTGACTTACATTGATACACTCATTCTAATAACAACATATTTCAATTCAAGTAAATCTTTTGAGTTTCAATTACTTTATCGACTTATGTTGATACATTCATCTAATTTAATATCAATTTCTTTCAAATTGGCTCCGTATATATGAGTTTTAAATTGAATATAACTTGTTAACGATTAATTTAAATGGAGTATTGTTATCTTGATTTAACTTTTCGGTTCACATAGATACCTTGATCAAATCCAATATTAACTTATTTTACTTCGATTATATGTTTTCAGTTTTCAAATGCATAGAGCTTAATGACTAGTATAGTTATATTAATCCATTGATCTAATATAGTTATAGTAAGACATTGATCTAATCGGCTTTTTAAGAAATGTCTAACTCGTCTTTCGAGAAAGTTTATAAGAATTTTTACTGATATGAGACGTTTAACCAAACATGATGTGATTTGCATACAACTAAAAGTTTGAATATCGACTTATATAAAATTGTCTTATTCCAAATCGTCGAATATATCAGTAAATTAAAGTACACATATATCAATGTCACTTTCATACACGTTTTTGGGAAGTACAACTGGTTTTTTTCGAGGCAAGTGCCAGACTACACTTATTTGCCACATTAATGTTAACCGAACCCGATTTTTTTTGGCAAAAACCGACATGAAGTTCCATGTTTCCCGAACAAATACAAGAATGTGACTAACTTCTACCCGAACCGATGCGATTATTGTCGAACTTATTTGATTTTCGTCAATAACTGAAATAAGCTGAAACGAAACTGAAAATAACTGCAACGTGTTTTAACTGTTATGGATTCAACCGTTGGTTGTTTTAACTATTCGGGTAAAAACTGTTTAAACTGAAACTGAACTGAACTGAAAAGAAAAATAACTGAATTAAATTGAACTGAAAAGTTTTTTAACTAAACTGAACTGAACTGTTAATAATTTTAACTGTTGTAAACTGAACCGATATGAACCGAATCGTTTGGATATAACCATAACTGAACTGTTGAACTCAATTGACACCTCTAATTACTATGCTTCATAGTTGTTATTTGGTGGCTTTTAGGGACGTCTCTTTCTGAAAAGTCGTTCCATTACATGATTTCTCTTTTTGGCTAAGATGAAGTCGAGCAACTATTGATGTATGTTTCCATGCAGATTATATCCCTATATAGTGGACCTATAGAGTTTCTTTTTGTTTTAGAAAGTACTCAAGACCCTGCCTATCATGTTGTATCTAGAGGTGTCAATTCAGTTAAACGGTTCAATTCTGGTTCAAACCAAACAGTTTGGTTGACTTCAATTCAGTTAATTTCAGTTTTTTTTTTCCGTCTAAATTGATTCGGCTTTAAATTTTTTCGGTTTCAATTTCAATCCAATATAGTTCATTCAATTTCGCGGTGCCCGGGTCGATTATAGTTACCTTTTGGTTTGACCGTCACATTTCGGTTTGAAACGATTGGGATCGACTTATTACTAACAGTTGAACGGTTATTTTCGGTTTGAATTTGGTTCATTTCGGTTTGTATATAAAACCACACCAGTTCGGGTAACCGCGATATCGGTTATTACCATATACATCCTTTTTGCCTTTATGCGGTGTTTTGGACCAAGTGATTTGTCGTACCGGGTGCTTTGGCCTCGGTTGGACTTGTTATCATTTCGGTTTTTCTTGTCGGAACCAGCGATATACCATCAAGAGACGTGTCTACAAAAGCAATGTTGAAAATTTCCCCATTTACATTGAAATTATTGTATAAAAGATTTAATATTTGATTGGTATTGAAATTTTCAATTTAACCTTTCCTTTTTCGCATGTACAATCTTACTTCTTTGTATGTTGATTATAGAATTGTATATTGATCCATGTATTGCCTTTCGAGTAAATATTAATGCAAACACAAGCAAATACGAAGTATTAGTGTATAGATTAGGCAATGTAAGTAGGTAATCATTGCTAATCATCCTTGAGTGTAATGCATTTAATTCGAAACTTGAACAATCTACTTGTATTATTCAAAGTACTTGTTGGACTAAATGAATGTGTTCATGGTAGTCGATAAGCTAATTCAATATAACAATACAACACTTGAGTTAATCATATCTATATGAAATGCAATTATCGAAACAAAAACATCTAATTGAACTTAAACATGCATGCTGTTATTGAAATAGATTAATGTGTCAATGTAGGTCGACAAGCTAATTCACGATAAATATACTCTACTTAAGTTAACCATATTTAAGTTCAATTGCTTTTGAAACTAAAAGCATTTAATTGAATTGAAACAAGTTGTTATCGGATGAGATCAATGAGTATTAATATAAGTTGATAAGCTAATTGAAGATAACAATAATCTATTTAAGTTAATCGTGTTTGAGAAAAATCACTTCTGATTTGAAACAATGAAGAATCATGTTATTCAATGAGATCAAGGTGTCAATATAAGTCTATAAACTTGTTTAAAATGCAATACTCCATTCAAGATAATCGTTATCAAGATATTTTAACTTCAAAATTCAAAAGATGTAATTGAAGTGAAACGAGTTGTTATTGAAAAAGATTAATGTATGAATATAAGTCAACAAGCTTATTTAAGATAACAATACTACATTTAAGTTAACCGTTTCAATTGCTTTTGAAACTAAAATTATTTAATTGAATTGAAACAAGTTGTTATCGGAAGATCAATGAGTAATAATATAAGTTGATAAGCTAATTGAAAATAACAATAATCTATTTAAGTTAATCGTGTTTGAGAAAAATCACTTCTGATTTGAAATGAAGAATCATGTTATTCAATGAAATCAACGTGTCAATGTAAGTCTATAAACTTGTTCAAAATGCAATACTCCATTCAAGATAATCGTTATTAAGATATATTAACTTCGAAATTCAAAAGATGTAATTGAATTAAAACAAGTTGTTATTGAAATAGATGAATGCAAGTCAACAAGCTTATTCAAGATAACAATACTTCGTTTAACATAAATTACTTTATTGAAATAATTTACTATGTTTATATAATCGATCAGAGTAACAATGAGTATTATATATTGCTTACTACAATTATTTGATCAATTTTAAGTTTATATAAATGTTTCGATTTTTAAAAGAAGTATGGTCAACATATATATGTTCATAATAATAATAATAATAATAATAATAATAATAATAATAATGTTGATATATGCCTTTAGTTATCTGGCGCTAGGATTAACCAAGCACGGGGGTCTAGGATTAACCAAGAAGTATATGTTGTTTAGTATAGCGTTTATGCTTTAGTCCGTCTGTTATAATAAAAATAATAATAATAAATAATAATAGTATTAATAATAATAATAATAATAATAATAATAATAATAATAATAATAATAATAATAATAATAATAATAATAATAATAATAATAATAATAAGGGTCCCTAATAGTAAACAAGTGGTAGGATTAGGATTTATGTTTTAAAAAAATGAGTTGTACCGGTTATTAGGCTTGGGCCTGGCCCAAATTCTTAAAGGAAACCCTACAACAAGACCCTCCTTTAAATAGCCTCACAAGTCACAACCTAAAAAACCCTAGAATCTCATTCAAAACTTAGAACCGGTTTCTCCTTCTAGAATTTTCTCTCTCAATCTCTTAAACTCTTTACCACTTCATCTATTAAAATATCTGCACTTTTTCTCTCTTATTCTCCCTTATCTATTCATTTCTTTACAAAATCGGTGAACAATGAAACATGAGGAAGAATGAAGAACTGAAGGTGCGCACAAGATTTAGGAGACGAAGAGACTAAGAGGGGAAGATTGAAGATTGAAAGATCGAAGAAGCAAAACCGGTGCATCAAACTTTTTACGCGTTTAATTCGAGGTTGGTTTAATTTAGCAAGTTGTATATATGTTTGTGTTTTTTTATTTATAATTGATGTTTAGGGTGAGAATTATTTGGATCTGTTTAATGGCTAAATAATTTTATACCTTTTTTCTATTTATATTTTTTATGCATTTTTAATGTATAATTCCTACAGTTATTTATTTTTATTTAAGTTTTTTTTAACATTTTTATCTGATTATTTATCAATTTGATGCGAATTTATATGCTTTATTTTTGAATTAGATCTATATCTCTTTATATAATCTTACCTTTTTTTTCTATTTACGATTTTATTTTTTTTCTGTTTATATGTTGTTACTTTTTTACTGTTTATGTGAATTTATATTTTTTTTCTTAAGATCCACTTAATATTATGATATTAGTTCTATTACATATTTATATGTTCTTTAATATTATGATATTAGTTCCGTTCTGATTCATAATTTCATATTAATTTTGTTATGATTTCTCCGTTTTATAAACTTAGAATCTAATTTATCAGTTTGATGCGAATTTATATGTTTCATTTTTTTTCTTAAGATCTATTAGTCCTATTAAATATTAATGTTATGATATTTTAACAATTACGATTTATTTTTCAATTACAAGTTTAGAACTATGTGATTTATAATTATATGCAATTTTATGTTTTTTAAATGTGGTTTTTTGAGTTTATCTGTTGTTTTATGTTTTTTCCAAATTTTGTTTTTCATTTTTTTTATTTAAGTTTTTAAAGTTTGACGGCTAGAAAATTTTAGTTGGGTAATGGGTTAGGGTTTAGTTTGGTGGGCTTACCTAAACATGAACCTTAAGCCTAAACCCTAAAGTCCAAAACCATGACCCAAATTAACCATGGCCCAAACCTAACCCTTACCCGTGGACCCTGACCCATGGACCCTGACCCGGTTTCCTGACCCGGTTTGATTCTCCCTTCCTGTTTCTTTACATGTTCTGGTTTTCTTTTTCATTTGTCTGATTCTGCCTTCATGTTTTTTTACATGCATGTTATGGTTTCCTTTTTCCTTTATTTGATTATGCCTTCCTGTTTTTTTACATCCTGTTTCCTTTTTCCTTTGTTTGATTCTGCCTATCTGTTTTTCTACATCCTATTTCCTTTTTCCTTTGTTTGATTCTTCATTTCTGTTTTTTTACATCCTGTTTCCTTTTTCCTTTGTTTCTTTGTTTGATTCTGCCTTCCTGTTTCTTTCCATGTTTTCCTTTGTTTCTTTGTTTGATTCTGCCTTCCTATTTTTAGAGTTGAAGTATGGAAGATCCTTATGATGCTCAATTTGAAGACCATGGTCCTCCTACTCCTTCTGATACAGGTGATGTGTTCAACATTTGTGTTTTGTTTTGTTTTAACATTTATTAAATAAATACTAATTTTTTTTATAGATGTTGCTGAGACAATTGGTTCTAATGCTGTTGTGATCCCTCTTGTTCCTCCAAAGAAGAGGATACGAGAGAGTCCTCCTGAAGGTAAGAGAAGGGCTCCTATATGGGATCATTATGAGTTCAGCGTTGAACTTGATAAATCTGGTATGCAGCAGATTTATGCAACATGTAAGTATTGTGGAAAGGCCAAATACAAGGCTCATCCTAGTTTTGGCACTTCTAATGCAACTAGTCATATTAAGTCTTGTGATGCTTACAAAGTTTTTCTTGCTGAAAATCCTGAGTTTGGTAGTTCTTTTGACCAGAAAGTTTATTGCCAGTTGTTTGCTGAAGCTATGTTATGTCATGCTTATTCTATGAGAATTGTTGAACATGAAAGACTTAGGAAATTGCATTCTTACTTGAATCCTAAGGTTCGCCACATTTCTAGAAATACCATACTTAGGTATTGCACTATGCGTCATGAAAAGTTAAAGCTGTCTTTGCGTGATAAAATTGCTAGCATTAGTAGTCGTGTTTGTTTCACATGTGATTGTTGGTCTGCGATTACTAAATGTGGTTACTTGACACTTACAGCACATTACATTGATAATGATTGGGTTCTTAGGTCCCACATTCTGAACTTTAAATACTTTCCCCCACCTCATAGAGGTTCTGATATTTATGCTTTGGTTTTGGGAATGATGATTAAGGATTGGGGTTTGGAAGGGAAAACTTTTTCTATGACCGTTGATAATGCAAGTTCTATTGATGTTATGATCACTCGTTTGAAATCTGATTTGCATTCTTCTTTTCCTTTGCCATGTAATGGTAAGTTTTTTCACATATGATGTTGTGCACACATCTTGAATCTGATTGTTCAATGTGGCATGAAAACTGTTGATCAAAGTGTTTTGAAATTGCGTGAAGATGTTAATTATATTGAAGGTTATGATCTTAGGAAGGTAAAATTTGAGCAATGTTTGCGTGATATGAAATCGTATTTTGTTGGTTGTTTGAAATATGATGTTTGCACAAGATGGAATTCTACATTTCATATGATGAAGAGAGCATTACAAGCTAGGTTTGCATTAGATTTGTTTGCAACTAGGGATCTGAATCTGAGTTTGGCCTCTCTACTGTTGAATGGGATGTTATTGGATTTGTGTGCAAATTTCTTGAGCCGTTTAATGAAGTTACTAATTTGTTTTCTGGTTCGGACTATCCCACTGCAAATTTGTATTTTGCTAATGTTGTTGCTATTGAAAAACTGTTGGTTGTTGCACATGATCATTGTATTTTGAGTATTCGGACTATGTGCATGGATATGATGGAGAAGTATGACAATTATTGGTCCGATCACTCTATTATTCTATCCATTGCTGTTGTGTTGGATCCTCGTTACAAACTTAGGTTTGTGAGGAGTTTGTACCAGTTGTTGTATATTCCATCCGAGGTTGAGGTGAAAGTGAAGGCAGTGTATGATGCCTTCATGGAACTGACAAGTTTTATAAGCAATTCCGCTCTTTCTGCCTCTTTTTCTAATTCTGGTGCATCATCTCAATCTGCTACAACTTCTTCATCTGATCAGTTTTCATTCTCTGATATGTTTGAGGTTAATATCTGTTTTTCCTATTTTTTTGTTATTCTGTTTACAATGTTTGTAATTCTTAATCTGATTTTTTTTATTTTTTTTTACAATTTTGAGGCGGTTAATTCCTCAGAAGGGGGAGAACAATCTGCTGTTGAAGCATATCTCAATTCCCCCCTAGTTCCTCGTATTTCTGGTTTTGATGTTTTGAAGTATTTGCAATAACAAACTCATTTATTTCATATTATTGCACAAATGGCCAAAGATGTTTTGGCTATTCCGATAACCTCGGTTGCATCCGAGTCTTCATTCAGCAGGGGGGGAGGGTCTTAACCAAATATCGGTCATCTCTTCTTCCTAAAAATGTTGAATCTTTTGTCAAAACCCAAAATTGGTTGTTTGGGTATCTAAAAGAAGAAGAGTTGGAGGATTGCCTCAATGCGTTGGATGAGGTAGATCTGGATGAGGTTGATGTGGATGTTACTTCGCTTCCAGCAGTGGACTGAGTCCCCGCTGTTGATTGCTCCCCCGATATCACTGTTTGCGGGTTTTTGTTGCTATTCAGTGAATTTCCAGAAAAGTGGAGCTGGTTTTGCAACTGTTGGTTGCTGATTTTATTGCATTTGCTGGTTAGCATTGTTACTGTTTTTGCTGGTTGCCTATTTTTGGACCGTGTTGGATTTTTTTGGTTGGCTGTCATCATTTAAGCTTGGTATTGTCCTATTTATAATTGTGATGATGGTATTTTTTGGGTTAGTTGTGATCTGTTGAGCTTGGATATTGTCCCATTTTGGTGCTGATTGTCGTTGGTTTGATCTGTTGAGCTTGGATATTGTCCCATTTTGGTGTTGATTGTCCCTTTTGGTTGGTTTGATCTGTTGAGCTTGATATTGTCTCATTGGTTGTTTTGATCTGTTGAGCTTGATATTGTCCCGTTTGGAATAAGGCCTCAATATGATTTTAAAAATCCCATTTTGTTGTTAATTATGTTTGATGCCCGTGAACTATGTTGGGAACTCTCATTTGTTTACAATTTTGGTATGTGAGATGATTATGCTTCTTTTTGGAACGAATAGTAATAGTTTGGTTTTTGGGGTGAACTAAATGAGTTGACGCCCATAGTTCATTGTTGGCGACATCTTAGTTTTCACAAAATGGGGAATTTTATTGAGGCAAGTGCTCGATGATGAAATGTTGTTAGCAATTTTATGAAGGCTTTTAGCCTAAGGATTATTTTGCTACATTCCTGAGAGCCCAATTTAAAAAAATCATTTGTTTCATCATCTTTTCTATTGGATTATGTAATTGTAAAGGTCAAGGTAAATTTGGTAAGGTTGATTATTCTATACATTGCATTTACTTTATTATTTGTCTATTTTTTATTTATCTATTTAACTGTTTAATATACTCTAGTCTTATTGTTTATAATTTTACTATTTGTTGTAGTTGAAGATTAGACTCTTGGATTCAGAGAAGGGGAAGAAGGAAGATTTGAAGACTGTTGTGAATTTGTACAATCAATTTTTTTTTTATCTTTGTAAATGAATGTTAAATTTTCATATTTCTTAAGAAAATTTCTTTGACTACTCCCTCAAGAAATGAAAAAGTAGCATTCAAAATTTTTGATCGATTCTAGGCTTCTAGCAACCACTTCTTAAGGTTATATGCAATGTATAGAATTTCAATCATATAATATATCTCACTCAATTATTCAGCCAAATTCTCTACTTGTATAATATAAAATTATCTTTTACCTATTTCATAATTTCTACTTATATTTAACAAATTATAAATTAAGAAGGATATTCCTACTGATAATTTTAAAAGCTCAACAATTGAATTTAAAGGGATAATTTATTTATAATTAATAAAGTAAATGCTACTTAGAATCTGAGATCACTCGTATTGGATTACTCACCTTGCCACCTACATGACGGGCTTACCTAAACATCGTTCATATTTATTTATTAAGCCTCGAAAAGTGAGGGAACAAGAAGGAAATAATATTAATGGTTAAATTGAATTATGGTATTATAACATCTGGTTTAAGCATTCACATAGTAAGATTTATTAAATTAACGCGACATATAATTTTAGCAATCATAATATTTGTCGAAAAGAGAGCTTGTTAACGCAATCATAATATCATCACAATTTATTCAAGATTCATTCAAGTTGTGTTCCTTGTAATATACAAATTTTGTATATTCGGGCGTTATGATATTATTTTAGTTATGATTTAGTAATATAACCGAGAGACATTATTAATTGTTACGCTTAAAAATAATCTAGAGCGATTATCGGTTTACTTTTTTGGAATTCAAGATGCAGTTCGGTTCAAATCGGTTTAGAACGGTTTTGGTTAATTTCGGTTCGGTTTATATTCGACTCGGTTCGGTTTAAAGCGCTTTTTGAATTAGTTAGTTTCGGTTCGGTTTGTGTTTGGTTCGTGTTTCGGTTCGAGTTTCGGTTAAGTTATGTTACGGTTAACTTTAAACAGTTGACTTTTGATTATTGTACTTTTCAGTTATGGGCCACTTCAGTTCAGTTTATTCAGTTCAGTTGGCTATCAGTTTGCAGTTCACCCAGCAGTTTTTGACCAAACTGACAGCTCTAGTTGTATCCCTGCTTGTAAAAGATTTGAGGTGTTCAAGTTATTTTTCATTCTTCATGGTAGTTCTATGAGTTGGATGCTTTGTGATAACAGGAAATATGCCACCTTATGTCTTGCAATGTAACTAGATTGATTTTGGTAATATACAAGTATACAAGAGTAGCATGAGATCAATTTCTCTTAGTGGTGGAAAATATTATGTTGTGTCATGTGTGTGTTACTCTGTTTTAACTATCATACTAACCCTATTGCCATTTAATGGGCGAAGGTTATTGTTGCTTTATATCTTATTTTTCGTAAAGGGAAATTCTCATTGGTAACCCTTTGCTATTGAAAATTATATTTGGTAACCAATTTCAAAAGTTTATTCAAAAAGTGACCTCTTAGTTAGTACTCCCTCTTTTTATTTTATCCTTCTCACTTTTCTGTGCGCGTCTCCCAATGCGCCTCTTTTAACTTAAATATTTTTCATTATATATTAGTAAAAATTATAACAATTGAATATTAATAAAGTGCTAATTGAGACGAATCAAACAAGACCCCACATGGCTATATTTTTTCTTATAAATTACAAAAAATTGAGAAGATTCTCTCTATGTATGAATAGTGTCAATATTCCAAGTGAGAAAGATAAAAAAAATAGAGGGAGTATATTATTACCAGACGTGAATTAATGAGGTAATTGGCTAACTTTTCCGTTAAAATTCATTTTTAAACACAAAATTTTTGTCTCCTCCTTCAACAATGGCAAAGAACTTAATCTCTCACACCCCATCCCCCTTGCCAGCCCCCACCCCAACTCCCACCTCGTCGCCATCACCCCCACTAGACCCCCACCCCGCGCCCTCACCCCCTCCACCCCGCACTCCCACAACAACCCCCACCCACCCCCACCCCACCACTGCCAGCCCCTGTCACCCCCACCAAGACTCCGCACCCCACCCCCGCAACCCCCCATCCCACCCCCACAACAACCCCCCATCCCACCCCCACAACACCCCCCCACCCATCCCCGTAGGCCGCCACCCCTCTCACCCCACCCTTCGCCTCCCTCCTCTACCCCTTCGCCTCTGCTGCCCTCTCCCCTCCCCCTTCTCAACCCTCCCCCCTTCGCATACCCCCTTAATACCACCCCGCCCTCGCAATCCCCGCGCGTGCTTCCCCGCAATCTAGTTTTGATCCTTCAAAAAGGTTATCAAACATCAGGACTTCGTAATCTAAACCCTATGCATAATAATGAGCAGTCCTTCCTCAATTTTTCTAATTCATCAACCATCAAATAGATTACCCCAAATGAAACCCTAAATTCTTTCATTTTCCTTGAATAACGCACCCACACCCACAGAAGGAGTCCAGCGGCGGCGGCTGAGGGGTTGACGACGAGCCGCTGAAAGCAGCACCGATGGTGCGGTAGTAGGCTAGTAGCAGAGGTGGCCAACAAAGAAGAGAGTGCAAGACCGATCAACTTTCAGATAGCCAACAACTAACTAGCACCACCAGAGGTGGGTAGCAACTTTTAAAAATGGTTACCAAATGTAATTCTCAATAGCACAAGGTTACTAATGATAATACCTCTATAATTTTTGGAACTTATGGAGCCAATGGAGGCATATTACTTATAGCCTTATGCTACATTCCATTTGGAGGACTTTCCTGGATGTGCTTCTTTTATCCTAACTAATTTGGGCAATATGACATGATGCACTTGATGCTAAGATTATTGTGGCAGGCTACTTGCAGTCACAGGATTCGTGATCAACTTGTAATTTAATATATTCTCGATTTCCTCTTAAGCCAAAATAGTCTTTTTGCATTGGCGCTAATTTGTTTCCCTAGACTCCATTTTAGGCGGGAGGCTTATGAGTTTTGCTGTAGCATTTGCTGCTTTTTTCTTACTTCGACGAAGAGAGAAAGAATTATATACTCATTTATCTATATTATCTCTATTACATAAGCCAAGGGGGAGTAATGATGTCCCCCTTGGAATTTACTTAATTACCCCTCCACAATATAAATATTACATTATAAAAACTTGACATTGAAACCCTTCTACATTGCAAAAACTTGTCAGTTTCAATAAAATTCAGTTGACCTTAATTAGTAGCACAATCAATGCAAATTGCACAACTATCTTTAATCAAAATAATATAATAAAAACTTACCATAACAAAATAGGACACTGAAACAAAAAATACACAGAAATGATGTTGAATTGAATAATACAAAAATCAAAGGTGTTTCTTTAAAAAAAAAAAACAATTTCAAACACAAACTCAAAAAACACATCAGTGAACCCAAATTGCTTGCAACATCTCAACACTCTCAAATTCTGAATACTACACTTTGAATCAAGGTACGTACTTTTTTTTACTTATCTTCTTGCTCAATATCACATGCTTCTCACTCTATATTTACAAGAAAAAGAATGAGTTAGATGAAAAAATAATGGTCCTCGTAAATGTTTCAACTATGAATAGCACTTAGAAATGTTAAGTGAGCCATGAACAAAACTTTAATTTGATAGCCATGAAAAAAAACTTCCCAGTTGTGCAATAAAATACACCAATCGAAATGCAAACAGCCGATAGAGGTCGGTAATCCCAATAATACATTTTTTAGTTGTAAAATTAAATTAAAAAAAGTATAAACAACAAATTTTGGGAAAAAACGTAGAACTCGTTGATACCCATTGAATTATTTTTTTAAAACATAAACATAAAAATTAAAATTGTAAAAAATAAATTAAAAAAGTCCTAAATCCCTTAAAAAAAGTCCTAGATAAATACAATCGAGTTTGAAAACTACAATAGAAAACAAATCTACAAGGAAAAATTCTAAGAATTTCTTTCAATTACTTGAAAATTATAATTGTAAAATTTAAATTTTAAAAAATTCGATTTTTCTTATAACATTAATGGAGGGAAAAGACTCATATTGTTGAATAAAAGTATAATTCACAACAAACACAATTCTAAAATTAAAGATGGATGCACTATAAAATTAGGCAAAAAAAACAAAAAATTGTTGCAAAGATTACCTAACAAAAATAAAATAAAGACGTGTAAACCATGCATAGATCAAGAGTTCTACTATTACCTTCCACTTTATCAAGTTTTCTTGATTACACAAGCATTTTAATTATCAAGCTTCCATGAAGTTTCAACCATGATGTTTCTTCTTTCGTAGTGGGAAATTGTCATTGCCACACCAAAATTAAACAAACAAAACATTAAATAGAGATATTCTACAAACCAACCCAAAAAACTCAAGGATGAAAAAATAGCCAAAAAGAAAAACAGAAAAGCTCAAGACCCCAATAAAACCGAAAATGCTCGTTAATTTCGAAACTCAAAATGAAAAAAAAACCCCAGGAAATCCGAAAATCAAAAAATCAAAAGGAACCCAGAAAAACTAACTATAAAAACAAGGGAAATTTCCTGAGGTACCCCTGAGGTTTAGCGTAATTCCCAAGATACCCCCCACATTTGGGGAATGCCTCAGATACCCCTGAGGTTTGTGTTTAGGCTCAAGATACCCTTACTAAGGACGGCAGGCTAACAGACGTTAAGCGGTTGCATTGAAGGCGCGCGAATGGAGAGAGAGAGAGAGAGAGAGTGTTTGCTTTATGTTTGAAAATTGGTAGTTGGAACATTAAATGCAAGAAAGTAAAGGAAGAAGAAGAACTGGCAGTTGAGAGTGAAGGAATCCCAAAATCGAGGGTTCAATTTGCCAAAAAAACACACCCAGTTCTTCAAAGATTCAAACGAAGGACGGTTTTTTTTAAAACGAAGATCAATTTCTGCAAGGCGAGTTCGAATATCGAGGTATGTAACCTAAATTTCTCTTGTGAACATGTAATTTCGTCCATGTTAAATGCGCAATTTTGAACATTTCAACTATTTCGTATGTGTTGGTATTGAAACTATGATGTTAGGGTATTTTTTTTTCGAAATTGTGGGTTGTACATTGATTGTGGGGTTTATTTTGGTGTAATGATTTTGTAGGGTTTGGGGTATCTTTGAAAATGGTTGCCATTTGGTTAACTGTTCACTATGAACACAATGGTTATGACATAAGAGTACAAGATACTGATGAGTATAGCTTCATGTGTTTGCTACAAGACTTAGAACAGGAAGCTGATAAGCAAAATGTCACACCTGCTAATAACCCTGTGATTAAGTATTACCCACCTGGGATTCAACAATTAGTTGAGGTTACATGTGATGTGCATCTTATTAGGATGTTTAGTTTGTTTCAAAAGAAAAAGGAGATAGATTTGTACATAACAAACTCAGAGGTTCCTTCTAGTGTTGTTGAGAGTTTTCATAAATTGAAAGAGAAGGAAAGGGAAAAATTAGAGAAGCAAAGAAAGTGGGCAGAAAGTCAAGAGAGGTTGAGAAAAATTATAGAGGAGCAAGATAGGTTGAGACAACAGAGAGAGAGGAAGGATGCAGAGAGAAGACATAAAGAGGAAGAAGAAAAAAGGAGGGAGTCAGAACAAAATAAGAGGGATGAGGTCATAGATATAAAGCCTTTGGCTAAAGAGGTCCTTGTGTTTGATGTTGATGGGGATCTGAATGGAGGAGTGGAGTATGTTAAAGTAACTCCTCAGGAAGAGAAGAAGTGGGCTCAGTCCCAGGAAAGTTGTACAGGGCCAGCAGGTAGAACAAGGTCTAAGCCCAGTCCATTTGCTGCTACCCCTCCCAGGCCCAACTTCACACAGTCCCAGGCCCAAATGCAAACCCCACCAAAATCAAAGGCTAGGAAAAAACTGACCCCCAAAAAACCAAAACCAATTACCACTCAAACCCAACCCACTGAAACCCAGGGCAATGAAACCCAGCCAACTCAGCCCACCCAAACCCAACCCACACCAACCCAAACCACCCACCCGGCATTACTCGGCCCACCCAAACCCAACCCACACCAACCCAGCCCACCCCAACCCGACCTACTCGACCCACCCAAACCCAACCCACACCAACCCATCCCACCCCAAACCAGCCTACTCAGCCCACCCAAACCCAACCTACACCAACACAACCTACTCAGCCTACCCAAACCCAGCCCACTGAACCAACCGAAACCACTGAATCACATAAAAACCTTAGAAACAGAAGGGTCCCAAAGACAACAGCTAAAAGGGGGGTACATTCCAACCATCACAAAGACAACAACACAGACAACCTGTAGAAGAAGAAGCTGGGGGTGATGAAGATAATGTGCATGAGGAGGGTTGTTTTCCTGATTTAGATGATGATATTAAAGGAGAGAGTTATATGCACAAGGTTTACAGGAATGGGAAGTTGTTCACTGAACAACCATTTGGTCAAATAGAGCTACAACAATGGCATATGTTCTTGGACAAGGAACATATGCTGCAAGCAGTTAGGGACTTCTCTGTGCAGGTAGGGGCTGATTTGGTGAGGTTGAAGATTGATGCAAAGAGGTACACTGTGATATGTGCAAATGAAGATTGTGGTTGGAGATTGCATGCCTCTGTCTTGCCTGATAAAGTAACATGGGCAATTAAGTCTCTAAGTGAGCCCCATTCTTGTAGTAGGCTTGAACATAACCCTATGGCAAGTATTAAGTGGCTTGCAGGGAAAATTTTGGATCAGGTGAGGGCTAATTTTGAAGTTCAATGTCAAGCACTTGTTGATTTGGTGTTGGAGAAATATGGGGTAACTGTGCCTAAGTCTACTATGTATAAGGTTAGGGCTGAAGCTGTTAAACAGATCCAAGGAGGACATGATGAATATAATGGTCAGTTGCCCCATTATGTTTGTATCATTAAGGACAAAAATCCTGATGCCTTTGCCTTCATCAGTTGGATTAATGAAGGCCCTGCTACTCCACTAACATTCAACAAGTTTTATGTTAGTTTTGATGCTATGTTCAAGAGCTTTATGAAAGGGTGCAGACCTCTTATTGGCATTGAAGGTTGCCACTTGAAAGGGAGCTTCAATGGTTGCTTGCTATCTGCAATAGCCCTAGATGGAAATCAACAGATATTTCCATTAGCATACGCAGTGGTTAGTGAGGAGAGTTCAGATAATTGGGACTATTTCTTCAGGTGTTTAAGGCTAACCTTGGCAACAGCAGACAAGGATGATTGGACTTTTATGAGTGACATAATGAAGGTACTGCACTTACCATTGATTTCCTAATAGTTATTACAGTTTTTTTCTTGTTTACAATGTCTAATCTGATGCTCAATTAATCAGGGGGTTGAAGGTTCATTGAAAGCAAGTTTCCCAAATTCTTCCAGAAGAATTTGTTGTAGACACTTGTTCAAAAATTTTAGTGTAAGTACTGTGGTCCCTTTATGTTTGTAATTAAGTGACTGGTCCCCACCTATTGACAATATTTTATGATGCAGGGAAAGTATGGTGGACCATATTTTGAGGCCTACTTCTGGCAAGCTGCTGATGCCTACAATGGATGGGTCTTCAAGAAGACAATGACAGAGATCAGGAAGCTTGGTGTTCAAGCTTTTGAGTATCTTATGAAGATACCATTGAATTTGTGGGCCAGGCACAAATTTGACACCACCCTTTCTTTGTGATGATAATACCAACAACTTCACAAGAATCATTTAATGCCACCTTGGGCCTTGATAGGAGTTAGACCTATCATGGGATTGCTTTGGAAGGTATGACTACCTAGCTTCATTTTATTATTCTTTTTTTTGGTTTCACCCTTCAACTAACACCTATTATTTGCCTTGTATTGCGGCCATTAGAAGAAGTTGCATGGTTAGAATAGCAACAAGGCGGGCATCATGTGAAGATTGGCGGAGCATGAACTAACACCCTATGCCAAGGAGCAGCCTAAGGAAAAACTCGAGAGGATTCTAGAGGCCGCCAATTACATATGTCCGGCAAAGGAAAGTGGGAGGTTGTTGAAGGCAAGACATCATTCCCTTTGGATATGAATGTCATGTCTTGTATGTATGGAAGGTGGCAAATGACAGGGGATACCTTGCAAGCATGCTTGTAGGGTTATCAACAACAAGTAGGCTCAATCCTAATCCATTTGTCTCCCATTACTACACAAATGCCACATACAAGGCAACTTATGAGATTTGAACATTGCACCCATGCCCGATCCCTCCCAATGGGAACTGCGAAGTCCCTATTATTGCACCGCCTAGGGTGAAAAGGACTCATTGGCGGACCACCTAGAAATAGAAATAGGCGACTGGTGAGCAAAGGAAGGGGAAGAGGTCCGTCACCATCGGGTGTACAAAGTGCAATGAGCTTGGACATAACAAGAGGAGTTGCATGGGAGGCTTGACTACTCGGGAGAGGACGAAGCGGGTCGTGGAAGAAAGAGGAAGATTGCGGTGTGGAGGAGGGTGTCTCCACACAACCCAACCGCTGATAGTGAAGGTGGCAACAAAAGAAAAGGAAGAAAATCCGGGAAGGCAAACTACACAACCGGCAAGCTCTTCACAACCAACTTAATCTTGTTTTGGTTCTTTCATTATACAATTAAGGTGTTTTTTGGATGATGCAACTTATGTAATTATCAACTTAGAGGCGATTAGTTGGGTTACTTGTGATATGTATTTGATAGTGTTTATCAACTTAGGGCAGTTTTTTGGGTTACTTCTAATGTGTATTTCACAGTCTTTATCAACTTATGGCAGTTTTTGGGATACAAACAATGTTATCTTCTTAACAGTATCAATTGAAGGCAATTTGCACAGATTTGAAAGATATAAACTGTTCTTTCATTCATTTCATTGATAGCAAGCATACATACATCTTAATCTATTACATCTTAATCAATCAAAACATCCCCCACCCAAGTAAAAACATTAGTCCTACATCTTAATTAGCACAATAATTATCACAATAAACAGCCCCCAACCCATTAACCTAATGAGAAAAGTCATCTCATCAATTTTCTTCTACAAATCATACAAGGACTTCATAACTTTGTCTTCACCATATTCACCCAATTTCCCTTGCAATTTTGTTAACCCCCCTTCAGATACTTTTGGTGTCGCCCAAAAATAGTGGTTGTCACAAGGTACACACTTGTAGTATAATTTGTTAGGGTTGTCTCTGGATTCAGAAACGCGAATTTCCATCTTCTTCCTGCACTTGCTGCATCTTCTTGCTTCATACACAAGAGCGTCCACAATTTCACCAACAATTTCAGAAGAGGACGACATTTTAGGGTTCGTAATTTTTTCTGGAACAGAGCAAAGAAGGGAGAGGAAGAGAGAATTGGGGAAATTAACGTTAGATTAGGTTAAAAGCAAACACTCTCTCTCTCTCTCTCCATTCATTAGCGCGCCTTTAATGCAACCACTTAACGTCTGTTAGCCTGCCGTCCTCAGTAAGGGTATCTTGAGCACAAACACAAACCTCAGGGGTATCTGAAGAATTCCTTAAATGTGGGGGGTATCTTGGGAATTACGCTAAACCTCAGGGGTACCTGAGGAAATTTCCCTAAAATCAAAGATCCCATAAATGAAGAAAACCTTGGAGTGAAAAACCAACAAAAACGTAAAAAATTGGTATCTACAAATTTGCGAGACAATGTAGAGTATTATTGTATTATTTTTGTAAAGAACTTTGACGAAAAATTGAAGAAAATTGCAATTTTTGGAAGGAAGAAATAATACAAAACTATGGTCAGAGTATATGAAAGTAAGAGAGAGAGAAAGTGATGTTATGTGAGTGAAAATGAGGATTTTAGGACTAGGTAGAGGTATAGGTATGAATAAGCTTATGATGGTTGATTAAGATTTTTATGTAAAATATAAATTGATTTATAAGAGGTATACTTAGGGTGATGGGTAGAACATGTAATGATGTAAGTATTTCAATCTTTCTTACTCACAAAATGGAGGAGAACTTAGATACGAACTTTTGTTTTTGGTTTGTTTTACTAATGAGTAATAGTTATGCCTAAAATGTCGTCGCACGCATAGCGTGCATAAAAACTAATATACATAAAGCAAACTCATATCAACCTACATGTCAGCACCCTAATAATTCGTACACCTGTCGGCTGCTCAAATAAATCATACAATATTCTCTGCCACATGTAATGTGTTACCCATAGGTTGCTGAGGTGTCGCCTCGCCTCTAATCTTACTATTGTCGTGTGCCTTACATAGCATAATCATGTCCGAAAATAGCGCAAGTAATATTTTTTTTGAGGGAAAATCGGTGAAATTAAATTAAATCAAGTTCCGCCAAAGTAGTAATACTTTGAGGGAACGAGTCAAGCCACACAGTCTCCGAATTACATAAACAATCCCAACGAGCTAACAGATGGGCAACTACATTACCCGCTCGTTTAACATGAGTAATAGAAAAAATAACAAGCTCACTACATAATCTACTAATATCATCATAGATACAAAACAAAGGAGCGACACCATGCTGCTACTTTTTTATAGCATTCACCACCGAGAGTGCATCACCTTCCAAAGCTAGGCTAGTAAACCCGAGTCTCTGCGCCAACTCAAGAGCATAGAGAGCAGCCATGGCTTCCGCCATTGTAGCCTCCCAACGCGCTGCGACCCTTTTCACACCAAGCATCACAACCCTCCCAACCGAATCCCGCAAAACCACCCCTAAACCATCCTCCCCATTAGGACTAACATGAGCATCAAAATTAGCCTTATACACGCCAGAGGGGGAGCACTCCAAGTAGGCTGGCCGCGTACATGTAGAATGAGATGGCATGAACACCTGCTTTGCATACTCACCATACTCCAACACCATTTTTAAAAAATTCCCAGCAATCGCCGGTGCTTCCAATTGTGCATTCTCAAAGATATGCTTATCCTACAGAACCATGCGGCCCACAACAGTGCACAAAAGGTGCGCAGCTCATCACGAGGGGTATGTGACACCAACCATACAAAACATTCATCAAAAGAAGAAGTAGGCGCATCTAATATAAGGTGAGCAAAAGGACTTCCTTGCCATATTTCATGAGCATATTTGCATTCAAATAAAGAGTAAAATATAGATTCACAAGGAGCACCACAAACCTCACATACCGAAGAGTCACATACATGGCGCATAAATATCCGTTCCCCGGGCCGGACTTCCTTTGCAAGCCCTCCAAAGAAAATGAGTGAGCTTGGGGGGTCCTTCAACATTCCACACATTGTGCCATAAATCTTTCTCCCTCTCACCATATTGCAAACGCCATGTTCGAAGGTGGCCAAGACGACCCAACCAATAGCAAGAGCGAACCGTAAATATTCCATCACGAGATGGCCACCATTAACGACAGTCATCAGGTTCAAAACGACACAATGGGAGATTGAGAATTAACTCCCACTCCCCTTCATCGAACGTTTGTTGAACAAGCTCCACATTCCACCCTCCTCTCACATGGTCGATCAACTCGCAAACCCGCAAGTTGTAATATAGGTCGTTGCAATGAAAGATTTCGGTATCTATTTATTAATAAAAAAAGGAATCAACTATGTTTTGGGAATTTATTTTTTAAGTTGTACATCCTAAATCATTGGCTCATTCCTAAAGTCATGCCTGACGGTTAAATTATTCAATTATTTCTATGCATTACCGCTTTACAAATAGTTGTCAATTATTTCTATGCTTTGCAATGACCATCAATAAATGTCAAGGACAATCGCTTTCGCATGTTGGCCTATATTTTCCTCGGCCAGTTTTCATCCAATGACAACTTTTTTTTTTTTTTTTTAAGGTAAGATGAAGTCCCTTGCAAGGAAGGGGGGAAATTGGGGATCCCTCCTTACAAGGGGTGAGACTTGATCCCAGGATCTCTGGGATCGGAGGTGATGCCAACACCACTAGGCTATCACCTGCTGCTCCCAATGACAACTTTATATGGCCGTATTAAGAGTTACCAACAAGAAAGATTTGAAAGTTTTAATAGTTGATAAAGAACGTGGAACATCAAATGTTACCACGAATGTAGTGTGCAAAGAATTATTTCAGAACGTTGGTTAAATATTCTTATTATTACTGTTATTCAATATTATGATTCAAGTTATATTGCATGCAGATTTTCAATGCAAAACCATATATAACAGAGTATAAACATATATTATATTCAATGTACCAAAAATAACTCAAAAAATAAACTCCCCGTGTATTTTTACACTGGTCCAAAAACTAGTAATTTAATATATTCATGTTGAACTTTATATGTTCGTCTTTTGGTGATACCTCCATACAAAACTCCTATCTTCATTTAAGCTATCTTTGGCGATTACTACATGTTGATCCATCGTGGTCCCTTATTTAATTTTGTGAGGACATTGTCCTACTATTGAGCTTGCTGTTGGCATTTATGCCTTTATGGTACACCAAAATGACCATGATTACAAGTTAGAACAATCAACTGGTTGCCACTATTTCAACTAATGTACATATGGAGGGCTGTGACCTTTTTTGCCCCCAAATTTTAGTATTTCACAAGAGAATATCTGCAATTGGTGTGCTCCATATAACTCAACAAAGAATTACTTCGAAGAATTCTTGAAAGAACTTGTAACTCTGAATTCTATCTGAAATAGAAATTTTTTATCACAGTTGATTAATTACATTTTCTAGAAACTTATTGCGGATTGAGAAGTTCAGTATTTATGAATGAAAAGCAAATATGGAAAGCCCTTAGCAAACTAGATGGACCAAACATCTTGTTACAAAGATATAAGTATATATACTTTCTCTGTTTCATAATACTTGCTACATAGAGAAAGTAGAGAGTTTTTAAGAAAGGTAGAGAAAGAAAAAGTGGGGGACCACCACTTTTTAAATGAAAAACATTAGTTATGGAAAAACATGTGTGCGGATAATGCAGTGACATTTATGCTTAATTGTTATGTGTAAGGTTTGAATATTCAGTATGCTTTAATTGATAACAAATTCTTTGTTACCTCTACAGCCTTGTTCTATGGGGTTTGCTATGAGTGCAAGAACATTTTTCCTATGGGGCGGGTGCATGATGTTAAGTAGCTGCAATATTCTAGATGGCGCATAAACACCAGCTGTTTTTGTTCTCCTCATTTCCTGCAATTTCAGATGCATGCCGATGACTTCGGCAGCGACAACTATGGCCTAGTATCAGAACTTCGAGATGGTGGATATTCTGAAGACACACCTTGCAGCTATATCTGGTAATACATCTACTGCTACACACATAACATCACATTTCTAGTGTTTAATATCTGCTAATGACCTAATGTTGGTGATAGCAATGCCCTTTTGGATGGTCCCAGAGGTTTCTATATGTGTTTCTTATTTTTGCTCTGTTCTGTTTGCCTAATTATGTCGAGGATTTAGTTCTCTTTTCAAGTTTAAGTTATGACAAGTTGAGAGCAAAAATCAGTAGACTTGTTAATTGGCTAATGTAAAGTAGTTTTGCTATCTTATGAAGCTCCAAGGTCAATATGTCCTATATCCTTCAGTCAAGGAAATTAGTCTAATTATTTCATAGACATGTCAAAGAAAACCTTCAACTGCTAGGTAGAAAAACACACCAAAGAAAGCAAAATTATGACATATAGAGGCATAGAGCATTGCTCAGTATGTAGTGTTCTTTCCACGGCTTGCTCAACTATTTTTGGGATATCCTATGATCTTATTTGTGTGTCCACGCGACCACGCTTGATATCCTTGTCCTTTCTATCCTTGTTATCTTTATTTTCTTCTAATGCTTTTCTTGTAAGATTTTTTTGTTTATGGTCGTGAATCGTAATGCAAAGCATTTGCTTTTGTATTATGAGAATAGGACATTATAGAAAAAATAGGTATGTTGTTATATTCATGCTTTCATTTCTCTCTTTTACTAGCATGAATTTTTAATGAAAAAAAGGCCAGTAGACTATTCATAACCAACCATGTGCGTACACTAACAAGTTATTGCATTATGTGCTAAATTCCATAACCATTAAAGAAGAGTAAGTGGGAGAGAGCAAAAGGAGGGAGGGGGGCAAAGGAGAGAAATAAGAGGGAATGAGACGGGGGATAAGGGGAAGGATGCAGGTTACAGAGAAATGAAGAAGAGATGCAGAACACTTTAAGAGACCATCTTCAAACTGTAATCGAGGAAGGTATAGAGAACACTTTAAATAAAAAAAAATTTTCTTAAATTTGAAGAAGCTGGAAAGGACGGGGAAGAGGTTGGCGAGAGGGGGTGTAGGAATTGACTATTTTGCAAAAACGTAATGATGAATGAGATAGAAAGGGGGTGGGGGGTAAGGGGGGGTGGAGGGGTGGGGGGGGAGTGGATAGGGATGCATGTATGATGTAGGAGCTAACTATTTAAAATTTGAAAAAAAAAAAAAAAATAAGAGAAGGGGGGAGAGGGGGGAGGGAAAGATGAGTCCTTTGAATAGACTATTATTATATATCTAGAGTGTAATTAAGCACTTTAGAGCATTTTTTTAGAGTACCTTTGTTTTATGAAATAACAGAAACACAAATAGGAAGATTTTTGGAAATCTATAAAACCATAAAAAACAAGTGAGGTAGGGACAGGGAGAGGGAAATGGATAAGGAGGCAGGAGAGGGAGCAAGTAGGAATATATATACTATTTAAAGTTGTTTTAGCCTTTTAGGTGCTAAAATTTGAGTTTATTTCAATTTATTTTTTGGGTATAATTTGGATTGCAACTTAATTTGGCGAAAGCAGGTTCACTTTTTGAAGAACATGAGATTGGGACTTTATTTTTTGGGTATATATATATAGGGGTAGGATCCGCTGAAAACAACTGTTAATCTGAAAACTGAAAACAGGGTAACTTTTAGCAATTTTTGGGTAACTTTTAGCAATTTTAGTGTAACTTTATATATATACTTCAAGGGTAACTTTTAGCACTTTTAGGGTAACTTTATATATATGTTCAAGGGTAACTTTTAGCACTTTTAGGGTAACTTTATATATATGTTCAAGGGTAACTTTTAGCACTTTTAGGGTAACTTTATATATTTTAAGGGTAACTTTTACCACTTTTAGGGCAACTTTATATATTTTAAGGGTAACTTCTTTTAGTGTAACTTTGATTATAGTTAAACCTATGCAGGATTCGAACCTACATCGTTGTGTATTACACAATGCTCTACCAATTGAGCTAATAGGTTGTATGAAATTCGCCAAAGATATGTGAGAGAGAGGAGGTAACAAATAGCTTTAAAACAACAACAAATAACAATATTTGGGAAACTAATAAAACACATATTATGCTATACCATAATGAACAAGATAAAAATAACAAAGAGGACGCCAAAAGCATAAAACTAGACTTACCACATGAAACGAAAGATTTTAAAAATTAAAATTGCAAAAAGATTGATTGCATATCAGTCAAAGTTACTGTTATAATACTCAAAGTTACCCTAAAAGTGGTAAAAGTTACTCTTATAATATATAAAGTTGCCCTTGGAATATATAAAGTCATCCTTAATATAATATAGTTACCCCAAACTGGTAAAGTTACCCTTAAAATATATAAAGTTGCCCTTGAAATACATAAAATTATCCTTAATATAATCTAGTTACCCTAAAACTGGTAAAAGTTACCCTTAAAATATATAAAGTTGCCCTAAAAGTGGTAATAGTTACCCTTGTTTGTTTGGATTAAGAATAGTTTTCACAAGATCCTATTCCTATATATATATATATATATATATATATATATATATATATAGATAAGTTTATATGAGAACCACCCTTACGTAGAGAACCGTGAGAACCACTTATTCAGCTCATTTTACGAAGATTTTGATCATTTCACAACATTTTTCGCGCATTTTACGTTTTGCGCAGTTTATGTTTTTACTCATTTAACGTTTTTATACTCATTTCGCAACGTTTTTCCTCATTTTATGTTTTGTTCATTTCACGTTTTTTCTCGTTTTACGTTTTATGCTCATTTTATGTTTTGCTCATTTTATATTTTTGCTCATTTTTACGATATTGCTCATTTAATGGTTATTACTTATTTTATACTTGTGCTTATTTTTTAATTTTTTTGCTCATTTTGTGAAATTTTTGCTCATTTTAAGTGGTTCTCACGGTTCTTACCGTAAGAGGGTTCTCATTATATATATATATATATATATATATATATATATATATATATATATATATATATATATATATATATATATATATATATATATATATATATATATATATATATATATCATTGCTCCATATTCTCTAACCTAAAAGTTCTTGAAATTTATTTGCTTAATAAATTATAATATGCAACATAAGCAACTTGAAATTACAATATGATTAGTTTCACCCATACTAATTATAGTTACATAATAATGCACTCAAGAGAACACATGTAAGTTACAAATAATATTAAGTCATGAGCGCTATGTTTTTATCCACAAATACAAATTAATATTACATTAACCAAATTGTAATTGAGATAATATATCTAGAATAATTACACCATTAATTTGGTTCTTGGTGCCTAGGGGATCCTGTGATGAATTAGCTACATTCATTTATGATCTGCACAGTTGTGTTTGTTAAAAAGATAATATGCACCACAAGCAAACTTGAAATGACAATATACTAAATTTTACAAATAATGACCATAATTTTATTAATCAACTAGAGTCAAGATAATTAAAAGTAACATTAGTTTCCCGTCTTTACCATTAACTTCCTGAATCAGCTAGATTTAACTACCTTGGAGAAACCATGTGCAAAAATTGTGGATATATATATATATTTATTTTTTTATAAGGAGAACCTTGACAAGTTGGGGGGTAAAGGGGACCCCAACTTGCCAAGGGTGAGAATCGATCGTAAGACATATTAAAATTGAGAGAGATGTTCTAACCACTGAGTCGTCCCTCACTCTCATGTAGTCATGTGGATATGCAAACTGGTTTTTATTCAATATTGTCAAATTGCACTATACTACAGGCTTATGATAATGTACAAACATTTGCTTTAGTTCATTACATAGCAATATTACACAATAAGCATTACATAATACAATGTATTATTAGTTCATTTGGACAAGAAGCATTACATAGCCATGTTACACAATAATACACTTGAGATAACATATCTTAGTTATAAATAATAGCAACGCATCAACAATATGAATTTTTACCCATAAACACAAACTTACACTAGCTCCGTTTTCTTTTAGTAGTACCTAAAGTAATTTGCACGTTTGCCAACTCCCAACTTTAATATTTAATATATGTAATTATGCATAAGAATAAAAAGGTGATATCTTGAAAATACATGTCAAGACGAATTTAACAACACCCCCACATGACTATATTTTTCCTTACATATAATTAATACAAGAGGGTCAAAACGAAGTTAAGGAACAATGGTAAAAGTCAATATGGTACAACCAAAAGAAAACGGAGGAAGTATTACATCAATCAATCATAATTAATATACTTTATCTGAAATAATAACACCACCAATATCAATAATTAAATTTTGCTGCCTTGGGGAACGTGAAATTGGGCAACAATGATATGACGGCAGCTTCTTTGGATTCTTTGTTGGTGTAAACTCAAGATTCCCTCCAAATTTTTAATTTCAAATCTGGGCAGGAATCTTGCTGCAAGACTTTACTCCCAAATCATGCATAATCTCGCCCCAATAATTTATAGTTTTGCACAATGATTAGTGTATATAATTATAACGGTTTTTTCACCAAATACCCCTGATAAATAAATTTATTCACCAAATACCCCCACTTTTTTCAAAATTCACCAGATACCCCTGACCTATGAAAAAATTCACCAGATACCCCTCACTTTTAAAAAAATTACCCAAAATGCCCTTTTGACTAACGGACGTTAGTGTTCCGTTAACTAATTAACTAATTAACCTAAAAAACCCTAATTAAACCTAACAAAACCCTAATTAAACCCTAATTAAACCCTAAGTAAACCCTAAACACCCTAACTCTCTCTTTCCTAACCCAACCCCAGCCCCCAAGCCCTAGACCCACTTGCCCACCACCACCCAACCCCAGCCCACTTCACCCCTCCCCCTTCCCCGCAACAACCACGCAGTCCCCCTCCCCCTCCCCCCCCGCAGCCCCCCACGCAGCCCTCCCTCTCCCCTGCAGACCACGCAAGCCCCCTCCCTTCCCCTAAGCAGCCCCCACGCAGCCCCCCCTCCCCCTCCCCCCCGTGCAGCCCGCGCTTCCCCTTCGTGGCGCATCCCACTCGCCAGCCAAGTCCGCCATTAGCGTTTAAGAAATCCGAGTCATCGACCGAGTTCCAAGGGGGTGGGGGCTCTGGATTCACGATTTTGCGGTGGGGGAGCTGCGCGGCCCGCACGGTGAGGGGAGGGGGAGTCATGCGCCGCACGGGGAGGGGGAGGGGGGAGCTCGTCGCGCGTGCTCGGGGAGTGGGAGGGGGGAGTCGCGCGCGCCCTGACGGGGAGGGGAGGGGGAGCTGCGGGCTGTGACGGGGGAGGGGGAGGGGCGCGCGCTGGCCGTACGGGGAGGGGGGCTTCGTGGGAGGGGGGAGAGGGAGGGGGACGGGGAGGCGCGTCGAAGGGGGAGGGGGAGGGGGAGTGATTTTCCGGCGAGGGAGGGGGAAGGGGGAGGTGCGTCGAAGGGGAAGGGGGAGGGAGAGGGGGAGTGATTTTCCGGCAAGGAGGGGAAGGGGAGGTGCGTCGAAGGGGGAGGGGGAGGGGAGTGATTTTCCGGCAAGGAGGGGGAAGGGGAGGTGCGTCGAAGGGGGAGGGGGAGGGGGAGTGATTTTCCGGGGGGGGGGGAAGGGAGGCGCGAGCTTCGGGGGGGACGGGCGGGGGTGGGGGGGTCGGGTTGTTGTGGGGGGGTGGGTCGGGGGTGGTTTGGGGGGGAGGGGTGGTGGGTCGGGGTGGGTGGGGGCTGGTGGGCTTTTAGGGTTTTTAGAATTAGGGTTTTAAGGGTTTAATTAAGGTTTTTTAAGGATTTTTTAGGATTTTTAGGGTTAATGACTAACCGTGTTAACCGCCGTTAGTCATTCGGGGCATCCGGTGAATTTTTTAAAAGGTCAGGGGTATTTGGTGAATTTTGAAAAAAGTGGGGGTATTTGGTGAATAAATTTATTTGTCAGGGGTATTTGGTGAAATAACCGTAATTATAAAAACGGGTACTATGTGTAGTGGGTACTAGGTACTGGGTACTGGGTAGGACCCTGTTAACTCGGTGCACTCATCTTTTAACGTTGCGAAAGGGCACATGATAAGACTGAAGGCAACTTGCATTTTCTAATTTTAATTAAGTAGTAGGGAATTTCGACCAAACTAACGACAAATGAGTCATTTTTGTGTATATTCATAATATATACTTCCCCCGTTCCAAAATAAGTGAAACACTTGGCTCAAAAAGCTCTCACATAAATGAGAGAAGTGTTTCACTTATTTTGGAACGGAGGAAGTATTAATTTATATTATAAAGGTGATAAGAACCGCGTAGCTAGCTCTGCTATAAAAACATCTATTTGTAGTACACTGAAAAATCAAATAATAATAGGTGAGAAACAATCAAACTAATCAAAGAGTACAATTAGTAGTAATTAGGCGTGAGAAAACTATGAATGCCAAGGGGTGGTTAGTTTGGTGATGATGCTAGCTTTTTTTATGCTAGTGACCACACCTCAATTTACTTTTGGTGTTCGTCCTCTCAAATATTATGCTTCAAAAGATGGGTATCGATGCTCATCCTCTTGGTTGCTCGGTATATAAGGATCCATGCAGTGCTTGGTATCCATGTTGTGGAAAGTGTTCTTGTGATCTTAAAGATTTCACCCATTTGTGGTGCACACTTCATGCCTTTGATTATTCAGGTTCTTGCTATTGAAGCCTCCTCGTCCAGAAACATTATGTTGTTCAAGAAGCTAAGAATGTTTCGTATGTTTGATTCTATTGTGCTTTATTTGGATTATCAAGTATTAAGTAAGTGTGTGGATGCTATTTTCTGGTTGTAACAAACTAAATGAAGTTGTCATCCTTGTTATGGTTATTATGTATGTGGTTTAGTTTATATATATTTATATTAAGTACAAATGTTGTTTTATGATCGTAATCAGATAAACTTGACATGCATTGTACGTTACGTTGTTAATACTATATATATATATATATATATATATATATATATATATATATATATATATATATATATATATATATAGCGGTTTGGTTTATTAATTATTACGTATTCATCCATCTAATTAATTATCTTAACTCCCTCCATGTCCTTTTAAACTTCACATTTAGGGGATGTTTCGTTACGAAGGAGAAAGAGAAAGGAGTTAAGAAAAGGAAAGAATGAGAATGGAAAGCTAAACCCTTTATTTGCTTCAAGATATCCAAGGAAAAACCCTAATATTTGACCACCAACTCCGACGTTAGTACCACCACCACCACCAAACTTTCTCTTTCAATCTAAACCACCTTGCCATCACCCGCCTTCCCTTTCTCCGCCGCCACGCCCCCCTTTTCCTTTTCCTTCACCGGCGCTTCTTTTCCCCTCAAAGCAATCTTTTTTTCTCATTTTCTCTCTTGTAGATCTAGTGGTGTGGTGGTGTTTGTAGGTGAACGGGTGGTCATTTTGGTGGCGCGCGGTGGGTGGATTTTTCGCACTTTCTCTCTCATATCTACTTGGTGGTGTGAGTTTTCGTGGTGGATGGTGTGGGTTTTGCAAGGTGGGAGGTTTTATGGTGGGTTTTGGTGAGTTTTAGGGGGGTGATGGTGGGTTTTCAAGTGGGGGACGGGGTTTTCGGAGGTGGTGGTGGGTTTTAGGTGATGTTGGCAGTTGGGGTTGGGCGGTGCTGGTGGTTAAGATGTTGGGGTAATGGTGGGTGGTATTGGTGGTTGGGTTAAGTGGTGTGGGATGGTCAACAAGGTTGTCAATGATGTTCCAAGGAAAGGGTAAGTGAAACCTTGGGGGGTGGGAACTGGATTCAGAGGACTTTGGAGGTAAAGGTAGGGTAAATGGTTTATTAAATTCACCAAACAAACAACAAGGAATAATTAGTTTCCCGAAAATCAAAAAACCACGCCCCCGACCCCCCCCAATTCAATTGTTTAAAGTCAAACTTCATATATCTTAACTAATTTTTCACCAATATTTCAGACAAACTATAGTCATGTGAAATGTTGTTAGATTCATCTGAATTTGTGTATTCTTAATATATCAATTTTTTTAATTGTTACATATTAAAGATATTGATGATTTTCAAAGTAGTGTATTGGTGACTCTGGAAAAACTGAAGAATGAGATATTTAAAAGGGATAGAGGGAGTATTAATAAATTAGATAAATTCATTACTCCATTTGTAATTTTTAGTTTGCTCACTTGAAATCTTGACACTATTCACAACTAGAGAGAATCTACTAACTTCTTCGCAATATATAAGAAGAAAAATATAGTCATGGATGGTCTTGTTTGATTCGTCTTAATGAGTTCTTTATTAATATTCAATCATGCTAATTTTTATGTAACGAACTATATTTAAGGTCAAAGAAGTGCATTGGCAAAGGCACACAGTTAAAGCATACAGTCTAAAAAAATACAGAGGGAGTAAGTTGCAAGTAGTTGATGTATCGTACTTTTATATAGGTTTTAGGTGCATTTAGGTTGCATTTTAGGAACATTTAGGTGCATTATAGTTCATAATTGCATACTATTACTTAATTTGCGAAATATTATTCCTTTTGTGTGTTTTTGGTATTATTTGATAAATTTCGTGTATTGAGAGCATAATTGGAGTATCATTGGACAAGTTTGAGTAATTAGGAGCAATTGAAGCAAGCTATGTTGATAAGGATTATTTTGTATATCTTTGAGTGCAAATCGGAGCTTAAATGAAGTTGGAATTTGATTAAATATTTGCGAAAACTGAGTCATGTTTACTCTTTTACTTATAACTTTTGACTCGACATTGATAATTGGATGATTCCTGCGGCATTAGAAAGTAGCTAGGTTTCAAGAGATTTCCAACTATAGGTCACACGACCCAAAACGAAGTTATATTCGGGGAGATATGGGCTTCACAAGTTGGCCCATCATATGAATTATCTCTAATTCCCATGTTATCGAGTTATATGTTTAGGGTTCGATAAGATCGTTCTTATTGCCAATTTTGCATCTTGATTTAGCCCTAGTTTTATATTATCAACGAAAGTTGGAGTTGGGATTAAGAGTTATTTATTTGATGCTAAGTTGTTATTTATTAATCGAGTTCATCAACGAAAGTTGGGTCTTAATTTAGATAATCTTATCATCGATTTGAATTCTCCCATGAAAATAGGTGAGAACTAGAATTGAGAATTATTGGACATCGGGTTCTTAATGCTTCTAATTATGTGTGTAAGCCATGAAAATAGGAGACATACATGTTAGTTAGGCCTTTGGCTATCATGAAAGTGAGCTCTAGGTATTGAGGAATGACCGAGGATTTAGTTTCGGTTCGCAACTGTGCTTTATTACTGAGTCTTAAGGGAATGTCAATCTCGACTAAGCTATAATTGAATAACTGGATGTGAGTTATATATTGATCAATTCATATTAGTGGTGATGCTTAATCTTGGTGTTTTAATTATCATATATATCATAGTTTATCATATCTTGTTCTTTTTTTTTTTTTGCTAAGTAAGAGATAATATTGCATTCCTTAATCAACATATTACATCCTAAACTACCCAAGGCAAGAGCAAACCAACTAGGTTGGACTCTTCTAAACCAAGGTGTAGCTAAAACAATTCACCCAACCAAGCTTATATTACAAACTTAAGAACCATGTATAATCCCTCCTACTAATTTTCTTTGGTAAAACTGAACCTATTCTCATCCTTACCATTTGTTGAATCCGTTTGACCATACTTCCAATGCTAGGTACATACCGCATCCAAAAACTCTTATTTCTACTTTGCCGCATAAAAATATACCATAGCAATGATCCCCGCATACATACATTGTTTCTTAAATTTACTCCCCGCCACAATTGTTGATCCACCCGATGATTTATTACAGGTGTCTCGTTGGAGTGAGAATACCCAACCACCTCTTAACTTCCCGCAAGCATCCGGTACCGAATGTACACCGGAAAAATAAATGTGTATGTGTTTCCACAAAGAAGTATCACACAAAGAGACATTTATCCGAGCTAGCTATTCCAATCCTTGCTAACTTTTTCGTTGTCCGTAGCTTAGCTTGAATTGCAAGCCGGCTACAAATTCGTGTTTGGAACATTTAATCTATTCCAAATGACCTTATCCCATGTAACAAGTTCTTTCTCCCCTTTGATCTTTTCATATACTCTTTGAATAGAGTATACAGGCATGGTAGTAAGCTCGGTTCGAAAAACATTTTTAATCGCTCCTTAACTCGACAGAGTTTCTTCCAAGACCAACTAGCTCCAGCATTTAGGGAGTAATTCCACCAATTTCTATCTTTGATATATACCGAGTGAACCCAATGTATCCATACATTGTCCCGTTTTGTAGCAATAACCTCATACATACTTGCCTAAACAAGCTATGTTCCAAGTTTTCACATCCCTAAAGCCCAGCCTCCACATGCTTTACTCCAAAGATAAATTTTCCCATGCCATCGAACCAGGTTTATGAGAGTATGCCTTGCCACTCCATAAGAAAGCTCGCAAATTCCGGTAACTTCATCAAGAATACCTTTAGGCAATATAAAAACTTAGGCCCAATATCTATGTAGACTAATAAGCACATAATTAATGAGCCGTGTTTTAGCAACATAAGATAAGTTCCTGGAGCTCCAAAGCCTTATTCTTGCAACCATCTTCTCTAAAATCATCTCACATCGGGCCTTAGAGATTCTCCTAAGCACATATCTAGACCCCCTAAGTACCTAAATGGTAATCTACTTCTCCGAAAACCGATGCCTCTATGATTCCGATTACTTCCCTCTTCTCGCATTCCACATGTATATATAAAGCAGACTTGCTAATATTTGCTTGCAATCCCGAGGAGTCAAAGAAGAGCTTAAAAGCTTGCAATAACAAATATATAGATGAGAACTCCCCTTGCAAAGATAAGATCAAATCATCCGCAAAACACATATGTGTTAACCGCATTTCTCCGCACTGGGGTGAAAATGGAACTTATCTAACTCACATAACTTGTAGAGAATACGAGAAAGGTACTCCATACAGATCACAAAGAGCGGAGGGGACATGGGGTCCCCCCGCTCAACCCCCCGGTAGCACCGAAATATCCTTCCATGCTACCATTTATCATCAATGAATACATGGGTGTCTGGACACAAAGGTATCACCGCTGAGTAAACCGCCAGAAAGCCAAGATGTAATAGCATTTCTTGTAAAAATTCCCGCCCATCGTATCATAGGCCTTCGGAGATCTATCTTCGCAAGCACCCGTGCCGCACCTTCTTTCGCCATAATGCTTAACTAGGTCCTGAATAACCATAATGTTATGCACTATGAACCTTCCATGGACAAAGCCAACCTGATTCTCAATGATGATATCAGGAAGAACTAGCCTTAGTCTATTACAAAGCACCTTGGTAAGGCACTTATATAATGTATTGCAACAGGATATGGGTCTGTACTCAGTTACATTACTTGGACACCTAGTTTTAGGTACCAAAGTAATTGTTGTATTGTTCAACTCCTCAACATTCTTCCACTCAAGAGTGTCCATCACAAAGAAGAATAACATCTCCTCGTACTATGGACCACTGCCTTGGATAGTAATAGGACCCAAATCCATCAGTCCCGGTGCCTTGCACCCAAGAATAGAAAACAAGGCTTTCTTAATCTCTACTCAGGTATGGAGCAAGAAGAATAGCTTTGTGTTCTTCCGTAAGCATAGGAGTTCGCACCCGCCGTGGGTATCACTTTCTTCCTATTTGTGACATTACTTCCTAGCAGTTTCTTATAATATCCCAAGAATGCTTCTGTAACTTTCTCTGGTGTGTCTAGCTAGTGACCCTGATCATCTTTTATACTGTAGATCTGGTTCTGAATTCTTCTGGCTTTGAGACTTTGATGAAAATTTTTAGTGTTTTCATCACCATCTCTAAGCCGCCTAACTTTGCCTTTGTCTCAAAAAGCAACATAGATGCCATGTTTCTCTTTATATTCCTTGGCCGTCAGAGCTCTTGCCAAGAACATCATTATTCCCGGGATGAAGATGCATTTGTTTCGTGCTTCAATCATCTTTTTTAGAGCTTGCAAATCGCCTACTTGAACTTCGAGAACCCATTCTTATTCAACTCTTTCAACACAATTTTAACTTTCTTAAGTTTCTGCACAACTTGAAACATCTTCGAACCTTGAATAGGTGTGTTCCATGCTTGCCTAACAAGATTCTCATAATGTGGAGAGGTTTTCCACATTGTGAGATATCTAAAAGGCTTCCCTACCCCCGTACGCCTCCGATATACAAAGTGAGTAATGCAGTGAATGATCAAACTCACCTTCACATTGGAAATTGATTTTTGCAGCTTCATTATCATCAATCCATGCTTGGTTAGCAAGCATTCCGGCAAGCTTTGAGAAGACTCTAGCCTCCCCTTGCTGTTTATTGTTCCATGTGAAAAAGTCGCCTCGAACTCTTTATGTCACATACACCACAATCTTCTAAACATGCCCCGAATTCCCGAATTCTCGCTCTCGACCAATGAACCTATTCTCTCATTTGTGTGCAAGACACAATTAAAGTCTCCACACAAGAGCCAAGGTTCCCGAAGTTTTCACCAGCCTGTAAGTCCTCCCATAACACCCTCCTTTTGTCTCGTTCATTAAAAGCATGGACAAAAGAACAATGGAAACCAAATGCACCATTCATAGGAGTTATGAAACAATGCAATAACTGACTGGTTCCCTTAACAATATCGACCGTAAAATTCCCGTGCCTCCAAGCTAGGATAATTCTCCCCCATCATAACTACTAGTATTAGGATGAGAAACACCGACCATTGAAAATTCTTTTGGTAAAGGCTACCAAGATCGACAAATTCGACCTTAGTCTCCAAGAGACAAACAATACCTAAAGACAAACTGTATATAATTTCGACATCAATTTGCTTCTTAATATTGTTTATCCCCTGACATTCCAAAGATAACAATCTATCCATTAGAAATAGGAAATGTTTCCCTTCCCTCCATGTTCACCATGTTCATGTTACTTACCACCGGCTCAATTACACGACTAGTTTCATCACAGCCCAAGTCAAGAAAAGTTGTAAAAATATTACCAAGAGTGGTAAGTTTAGCCTCGAGAACTCCTCACCCCGATGGGCTTCAAAGCTCTCTCGAAAACCTTCAGATCCACCGTCTTTTTCTACAACAGAATCGGTTGAATTTGACCCCCAAGAGACTCCTACCGCATTTGAGTTTCAAGAATATCCGCCATTTGTTCGCAAGTTGCCCCGAACCACAAAAATTGCCTGATCCTCCATTCATGCCTTCTCTTCTTCACCTACAATCTTTGGTTTCATGACCAAAATTCTTGCAATGATCACATCTAATGGGCCTCCATTCATACAATACCGAACGCTCATCTTAATGCCATATTCATCTATAAAATAAATGAATTCAGGTAGTGTTCGTTCAATGTTAATCTCCACAAGGATACGTGCATATCGCAACTTCTCTCTATTTCGAGTAGCATCATATCTCTTTATTTGGGTCTCCTAACCGTGCCACAATCTTATGAAGAGATTGCTCACCCCAATATTTCAATGCTATCTTCAATTGCACCCAAACCGGGAAGAGTTTTAACAGCCTTCCTTTTCAAAATCTACACCCGGGTGCCCATGCTTTCATTATTATAGGTTTCTTATCAAAGAAGAAATGCCCATTCAATACTTTGTCTCTTGAATCCATTGCCTCAAATCTAACCGGTAATTACACCCTTCTTGATTAAGGCAACCTTATCAACTTTCAAATTTCGCCAAATTCTCCTACAAAATCCATCCATTACCCGTATTGGAGGATTAGCTCCAAACGTAATGTATAATCGATGAATTCCAAGAATCAATTTCTTCTGAATGTCTTCCAATTCAATCTCGAGCAGGTTCTACATCCATTTCATTTTCAATTTCAACATTTAAATCCATATTTCCATCAGCTGATACCTCAACATTCAAGTGTTCGACATTATGTGCCACTGAATTTGCAATCGGTTGAAAAATAGGAACATGACTCATACCTTCATGGATTCTAGCAGAACGATTTGAGTGAGAGCTTCCACTCTTATGAATCGTCCGAAGCCATTCATCAAGGTGTGTCTAATCTCGCATTGCCGTCGCATCTCATGAACTGAAGCTTTGGGCGTAAGAACATCTCCTATCCCTAAGCTAAAGTCCAACGCTTCAATTCCCATAATTTCGTCCATAGAGCGAGTTCTCAAAGCTTATGAATCGACTAAGGTCCTTTAGCCTTCTATTTCTCTTTTTCGATTCTTACTTCCTTGAGAATTTCCACTTGATTTCCTTGCCATGGCAACAATATATACAAGAGTATTGAGAGGAAGTGACGCAGAAAAAACAAGGTTACTGTTCCATTCAATCCTAGAGAGAAGGCAGAGTTTCTCTCTCTAGGTGAATGTTACCTTTTCATATCTTGTTCTTAGTCTAGTTATTAGTTTATAGATTTTTCTTGATGTCTGAATTGTGTAGCTATTTCATAATCTAAAATCAACTAGTGTTTAATCTTGCACCTCCCTGAGTTCGACCCGTATGTGCTACGACACCATTCACTTGCGGTATTAAAAGAAAACCCTAACAATAGTCTTATTTGTTTTGTTTATTAACGAGGATTTTTTTGTAGGGGAATTAATGCTGCTTGTCGCATATTTCTTCAATGGCAAGACTAAGTTATAAATGAGAATATTATTGTTTCATGAAGATAGGAGGGTATTTTTGTGTTTTATAAATATAGAAATACTAGTGGAAAAAAAGCAAGGGCCGGGCAAGGGGTCAGCGTTTTAAAAAAATGCAACCCTTAATAGTGAAGGGTCAAGGTTTTCCCATAATTACTGAAACATTTCTCTCTCCTGCCTCCCTTCGATCAATTGCAAACCAGGCAGAGGATCATCTCTCTCCTCTCATCTTCTTCGCCGGTGAGGGTTCGCAACGAGGCGTTCTTCTTCACGACGAATTCTCTCTCCTCTCCTCTTCTTCGCGACTGATTATCATTCGATGTCGCTCCGTCCTCGCGATAGACGATTTTCTTTCCCCCGCAAAGAACCCTCAAGTCGTGCTTCGTAAGTTTCTAAAACATCGATCGATTTTTATCAACAAAACCTATTAATCGACAAAGACTTCAACTTCTGGGTGTTTCTGCAATGCTTATTGCATCGTAAGTTTCTCTGATTTTTGGGTATTTTTGTTTAATTTTAAATGTAAATTTAATTATTTATTGAAGTCCTTTGTTCTTGATTGTAGAAAGTATGAAGAAATAGATCCTATTGGTATCGAGAGTTTATTTCCGCCCTAAGGTTGACAAGATTTTGCTCCTCACCATCAACACTTCATCCTTTTCAAGCAGATCTCTTACTCGCTAATTTTTCTTTGAATTTAGGTTTTTCATTTCCATTTTTGTTATCAGCATCTCGTTGAATTCGTGTTCATTATGATTAGTTTGTTGAATTAGTTTGGTGTATGGACTTGAATGATTTCCGAGTTTTTGATAAGATTGGATAATTCCTTAAGTGTTGATTGGACTCCATTTTTTTAGGAGAGACGGGAAAGTTTTCGGCTTCACTTAAGGTATTTAACCGATATCGGTAGGGGACTTTCGCCCGATATTCGAGACGAGACGATTCGATTTTGGTACTTGATTTTTTGATACTCTTGCATTCATCGCAGTAGCCTTGTTATGAGTATGAGAGGAAAGACGGAAACCAGTTGCCGCCCCCAAAGGCAAGACACGATACAAGAGACATAAAGGTTCGCTTGCTTTATATCTTTCGTAATCATTGTTTCCCTTTTATCATGCTCTACCCGTTTAAGAGCTAACATGAGTTCCCGATACGGGGAGCCCTCGAGCGAAGGGAGATGATGAAGAGGACGATGTTGATGATTTGGAGAATGAATTCAATTATACTGGGGAACTAACGAGGCTAGACATCAATGGCAGGGAGAGGATGTAGACCTCTCGTCATCGTCTATGCATGAATCTCACCCAATTCCTCTCCTTACCAATGGTCAAGTGGTATGTGAAGATTGCACTTTCTTGTCATATATGTGCAAATTGTATTATGGCTTGGTTTACAAATTGTCATTTTGTTTTGCTATATGCGAAGTCGAGAAATCCCGATGTACGAGAAAATAATGATTATTTTGCTACAATAGAAAGTGAAGATCTTTTTGGTTTGGTATATGATATGGTGGTATCCGAAATGCGATCACTTATCGGGAACCGGTGACTTTTCAAAGTTAATCCGGCGTATTATAGGATTCAATGTAGATCACGGGCTCATAAATTAAGCTCCCGGGAGCCGTAGTCAGCCAAGTGTCCGTAGAATGGGATATGTCTCATGTAGCTTCAAGTTTTGCTTCCGTGATGCAAGAAATCTATGCCGATCACTGAGTGCTCACTCTTTTGTCACTTGAGTCATATTTCGAACTATTTCCTTTTATTTTATATTTTATTAAAAATGTCACTTGTTTTGAACATATGGACTATAGAGCTTAACCCGCCGATCACCACTAGTCTCGAACCTATTTTTCTTAAGATATTTCATCCAATATATTGGATGTGCTTGATGATGTCATAACGTAGACGTTCTTTTCCTTCTCCTTTCCATTATGTGGGGGAGGAGAGAGGGAGAAAGGGGGTGTGCAGAGGTTATTAGTCCTAATTTCTAATCCAATATTTTTTCTTGTTGATTACTTTGCAATGAATTGATTAGAATGGTCACGTTGTTCAATTTGCCTTAATGTTTCTTCGTGGGACAATACTTGGTGAGTCGGTTCTCATTCAAAGTTATTAAGTCGATAAAGCGTCGGGGAAAAAGGATCTTTGAGCCGTTCGAGCATCATTATGTAGTGGTATAGTGGATATATGATGTTGTATTTTGTGCATTATGTTTCACTAGGCTAACCATATTTTCTTATTGGATCAGCTTTATCAGTAAGTTCCTCATCTAGTCATCCCGGATTAGTTCCTTCTCTCAAGTTAAAACACAATACCGTGTAATATCATTTGTCAACGTGATGTGATAGGAAATGAATTCTTTCATCTTATATTTGTTGATAAACTCTTTTTAGGTCGTGCAATCGTAAGATATCGGAGTTTCCGATTTTTTTTGTCGAAGGTATTGTGCCGCCGTAGCATCTTTTTTGTTTATTTAACAAGTGTTGTTTGATCAATGATATCTTTACTTCCTTCTCTCGCGCTTCATGATACTTTTCTTCAACTAGCATTCTTGCTAAACTAATTGCATGAAATTTGTCGAAGTCTTATCGTTCTTAAAACACCCGTACTTCCCCGCCCCCGCTACACCCCCAAGTTCATATCCAAATTATAACGATTTTGGTTTTATTTGCCAGGTTCTATCATCTCCAGAGAAGTTGCTTTCGAGGGATCCAGATGCTAGTCTTGGTGGAGTTGTTGTAATGCTAGTTTGTGTTTGTGATCCTGCTTATATATTGCAATTTGAACACTCGAGGGCAACCTCAAACTTATAAAATAATTATAAGGCTTCGGCGAGAATCACCCAAAGAAGAAAGGCGTCCTAGAAAGGACAACCCCTTTCCTAAGGGAACCTAGTCCAAAGTAGTTTAAGCACGTGCGAAAGTGACGCAAAGAAGGAGGCCATCCAAAATTGGACTGACAAAAATGATTATCGCCTAAGGACTCGGAAATCAGCCTTGCGGTATTGGAGCTTAAACTAGCACAGACGAGAAGGGCCCAAAGAAGGTGGCCGTCCAATCATGGACGCGCTCCTTCTTCGGGTGGTACTCGCCCATGGATTGGGATTCAACCCCGGACGAACTGTAATGACCCTCGTCCGAGGCCAATCGCATCTCGATGAGAACGGCCCAAAGAAGGTGGCCGTCCAAGCACGGACGCCTTCCTTCTTCGGGTGATTCTCGTCCAAAGCCGTTCAAGATCTCGTACGAGAATGGCCCAAAGAGGGTGATCGTCCAAGCATGGATGCCTATCTTCTTTGAGCCCTTCTCGTACAAGGATTGAAAGTCAATTATTGACGAGTTAGGAATGATCCTCGTCCTAAAAAAAAAAAAAAGGAGATATATATACATACCATTGTTTCAACCCTCTTCTCGCGCCGCTTCGGCGAACTCCTTCCATAAGTTATCAAAATTTAGACATACCGATATCTCCCGTCCAAGAATTTTTGAGACGAGCTCCGGCCGGATCTCGCAATAAGAAGTAAAGGAATTAGTCTCGACTTGGTTTAAGGACGAGGCATGTTACTTGGAGGTTTTAAATGTTTATCTTCTACCAACCGCAGTTTCGGCCGCAACCAAGAAATCATCGTTATAAAACATTTCCTTAAAAGGTATCCAATAACCGGACCTTTTAAAAGACTTTTGGCCTGGCTTGGAATACTCCTTTATTATAAATTACTCCACTACCTCCTCGTCATAATGGTCTTCCAACTCCAGCCAGGATCGCTTTCGTCCAAGATTCGTGACGGCTCGATTATAAAATCGATAGCCCTCGGGCGTAGTTGTTGGCCGCTCGTAGGAAGATGAAGTCCTGGTTTCCACCATGCATCTTCGACGGTTTACCCTAAGCTGAGAAAGCCCGGCGGTTGCAGAGCGCCGAGCCACGTCCGGCCCACGCACCGGAACCTTGGCCGCATAGTGAATGTGGGTGAAGGCTTGGAGAGAAAGAGCCAGTGTCGCGCAGCCGCAGACGGCTATGAAAGTAAGAACGTTGTGCCGGCATTAGGCGCCACCGGTCGTGACCGATGTTGTAATACCGAAGTACTTGTTCTATAAAATCATGAAGGGGGAACCTTAATCCCGCGTCCAAGGCCAACTTGTAAACGGCTAAGTGGTGTTTGGGGAACACTCAAAATGGTGGCCTCCTTATTCGGGGATGACGAAAGAGAAGCCCGTCACGGGCATATAATTGGACAAATAATAAGTGGTCGGTCCTATCTTCTCTAACCATTTACGATTGACCAAAATGAACGCAGGTCGAAAAGGGGACCTAAGCGTCACCTAATCTCGTACGAGGTAGTAGAGGCGTCATCCGACTCATCGGCAGCACCGTACTCACCGCCGTCACCGTGCTCGCCGGCTTCCTCCATATTGACGTCCCTGGCCGAAGAACCGGCCTCGTGGATTTATTTGGGGGTCTTTAAGCTGCGGTTAGGGGAAGGGGCCCGCCCAAAGGCTCAAAGATCGTGGGCCTCCCTCACCTCATCCGGAACTCGTCCAAGAGATTCCTTTATGTCCGAACTACTTGATGGTAGTATTACTTTTCGTCTTAGACGGCCGTTTGCTTGACGCGCGCCGATTACCCCGCACGTAAAGACCGGTCGTCCGACTTTCTCACCAAAACCATAAAAAAATATGTACTTGGCCGTAAGAGGCCCAACTCTAGAATGCATCGAAGAAGAAATACTCTCGGTTCTAGGGTTAAGACAAGCTCTTGGTCGGCCGGGATTATTTGAAGAAGAAGAAGATTCCATTTTTTTGATTTTCTAAGAAAAATGAAGAATAAAAGAATAGTAAAAAGAACAAAGAGAAGATACCCGCCGAAACGCCCGGACGATTCTATGAAGAAGGCCGAGACCGAACGATCTCTTTATCTCTTTAGAAAAATTTGCAGAGTTCCTCTCTCTAGAAAAATTCTCTCAAGGTGTGAAATGATTTAATGTACTCACACCAAGGATATATATAAGAGGGTAAGAAACTTGTTGAGCCTGGCCAAGGACGATCGAAAGAAGGTGTAAACCGGCCAATTATGACCGGCAAAGCCCAAGAAAAGGCGCGTTGTTGCCTTCAATTTTGAATTTGAATAAACTACCTTGGGTAAAAGGGTATTAACCGTCGATGGGCCAACAAAGGAAAACCCTTTTAGGGCAAATGTTGGAGCCTAAGAATCTACGGCTCCCTCAAGACACTTGGGCTCACTGAGCCGTGCACGTGTCCTCTCCTAATAAATAAAGGAAAAAGGTTTGACCCTTGGGTTAAACTCAGGGAGAAAAGGCTTACTTTTCTCGGCCCAAAAGTTAGTCGAGCCCAGCCCCTAGGTCGTGGCCGCAAGAGAGTGGTTGATAAACCCTCACAAATCATGGTCTCCGCGACGTGTCATAATATGATTGCTTAGCCAATCAGATGCCACTATTCTAGGGCAGTTTTTAAGGATAGCTGTCATCTAACTATCACTATAAATACCCCTGAAATCAGGATAAAGATCATTCAATGCAAACAATGTAAAGTTACTCTGGAAAAATACTCTCTCACTTTCTCTCTATCTCTACTTTCTCATACCACTCCCGATATCCGACTTAAGCTTCGGAGGGGGAACCACCACCCAAACCTTCAGGGTAGGGTCCCTTTTGCAGGTTCGGGAACGAAGCTCAGCTCTGACCAAGCAGATTCAAACTATCATTGCACAAGTCTCCAATCAAGAACATCTAAGGGATACTAGTTTACTTGCTAGACAAGAAAGTTCAGCCTATAGCTTACTTGTTGGACAAGCAGACTACACTATGTATTTGACATCATCAAAACATGGAATACAACAATATTCCCCCTTTTTGATGATGGCAAATATAAGGCATATAAAAATATAAAATAAACAAATATGTATAAAAGAAAGAAAAAGAAAACTAACTATAGCAAAATAATCGAAAGCTAATGAGTTTTAAAAAATAACAAAACATAAAACTAACAAACATAAATCAGTTTTAAAGACAAGGTAAAAGAAAAAAATCCAAAAATCATCACCTAGAAACTAAGAGGACAAGAATTTAATTTTTATGTGCCACTCTACTTCCCCTTTTGTCATCATAAAAACAACTAAGTACCCAAATAGACTCGAAGAGTGCATCATATACAACAATGTCAAGGCTTAGTAGCTCAAACATTCATCTAATAATACTAGCCATCCAAATATTTTAATGAGCAGAGTAAGATGGGTTCAATGCACATGTACATGAAAATGCACAAGCCGAGTTCATGATGAAGTTAAAAGAAAGGAAAGAAAACAAGAAGAGAAGCAAATGAATAAGAAATAGAAAGAGATAAAAAAGATAAAAGATAAACAAAAACAAATGTATCACCAGAAACTGATGTGAGATTCACATCCAAAAGGGTGATAAAAAAAGAGTAACAAATCACCATTGTTTAATACAACCCAAAAACAAATATTGATATTGTTTCAAAGATATTATAGGAAGGAAAGGGGATTAGGGCTTAGGGCGAGCAACAAAAGAAGTGACCATAGTATCAATCTTCTCACGAACCGCGCACTCTCCTTTCTTCACCGCCGTTAGGATCTCGCTCCCGTTAAGATCAACTCGGCAATCCCGGCTTCAACACCCGGGACTCTCAGGTGCAGGAGAGACAGAGACTCCCGAATTGAATGTAGAATCCCATGGGGACCAAAAGGGGAGAGAAGGGGAAAATCAACAGCCTTTATCCCGAAGGAGCTTGATTCTCCTCCGCATCAATATGAATAGCACCCCCGACCCTCGCCCTCGGGGAGCCTTGGTCACAATAATTCTTTGGCTCTTCCTCACCGACCTAGGTCCTTCAAAGACCGATCTCCTCCTCAAACTTCCTCTTGATCCTAGTCTCTACCCTCCCCTTAGGTTCTCGCCACCTCAAATTCTAACTTCCCACCCCGTTCCCTTAGAGACAAATTTCTAGATAGAGTCTCTTTTGTCAAATAGTTATCGCTCTAGATCAAAAGAAGTACCGGAAGGGAGTTTAATTTGATTCTTTTTGAGGATAACGTAAATAAGATTTGCATACCCCACTTTTGTGTTATGGGTAATGCAATAGGAAAGGCGAGAGATCGCAAAAGCGAGGAAGTCGATCTTTATATTCTTAGCAAGGCGTAACATTAAAGAGAGATCCACGAGGCTCGCTTGAGTCCTATTGGAAGTTCTTGGGAAAAGGAAGCGCCAAACTAAGTGAAACAAAAATTTGTGATATGGAGAGAGATTTTTATGATCTAGGGACAAGTCGAATCCTTACCCCCCAAAGAAACTCGTAATTGTAGAATTTGAAGCCCCATTAACATTCAACTTAGCCCTACCCTTAACATATTCCTTGTACCCTTCAAGAGGGTACCTCAAACCATTCGCCTAAGTTCTTTCAATGAACTTAACCAGCTTCCCATTAACAACACTAATGCACACCCTCGTTATTCTCAAAACTAGCAATAAATTCGCTCATCTCACTCTCATAAAGACCCTCATCAAAACTCAACACTTTAACCCATTTTTGAAACTTAACAAGAATAAGAAACTGACACCACTTAATTTTCTTGCACCAGGTGAAATCAACGCAAAACCCAATTATATACTTGGAAGACTTAGATTTCTTACCCCTTTAGTAGGAACCAAGACTTCCTTTTCCCGCTCCGTTTCAAAGATCATCCACATCGTCTTTCATCTATGGAGAGATTATTTCATGTTCAAATTAATTTTCTTGAGAACCCAGGAATCTTCATTTGAGTTAGAAGATTCATTATCGCTTATCATTGTAATCCACCGTAGGTGAAGATTTTTCGGCCGAAATTTTTTTTGCATCATCGGAGGATTTTCTTTTGGGAGCCATTTAGGGTTTTAGGTGAAGAAGATGAAGTTGGCAGATTTTTGTGAGTAAGAGAGAGAGAGAAAGGCGGTTTTGCAGAGGAAATGGTTTTGGGTAAAAAGAGATGAATTTACCGTGTAACTTTTAATTGCTTTGATGGGTTTTTATTTTGGGGAAGGTTTACGGGGATTGTGAAGAAGAATTAAATGCGGCTTTTCCCTTCCTTCTTAAATCCATTGAAACATTTTATTTTTCCGATTGATACATGAACGCTGGTGAAGCGTTGTAAAAAAAATTATTTGTGGGGGATGAATCGAAGGAAAATAATAACTTGAGAAAAAAAAAGAAAATGAAATCAAATAAAAGTGATAATATTTACGTGGATAGAAATAAATGGAATAGAAGGTGTGAACTCATGCATGTTACATGTTCAAGTTATATGTACAAAGGACCTTCTATTTATGCTCAAGTGTATGCATGGACAATAAGGGGAGTATTATGCATACTAATGTGAGTCCTTTACAATGACTGTGTAATGTATGAATAAATTCACAAAATGTTGCTGGCCACTTAGTGTAATCTTGTAACTAAGGGTTTTATTTGAAGTAGCACACTTAATGAATTCTAATCATCCCTAGCTCTAAGTGAATTTTCTCAAATTTTTCTCTTGGAAGTGGTTTAGTCAATATGTCACCTATTTGATTTTCTCGTTGGACAAAATTCGACTTTTAACAAGACCTTTTCTACATTATCCTTAAGGAAATGATGTCTAATGTGAATATGCTTGACCCTTGAATGATGAACTGGATCCTTAGAAATACAAATTACACTAGTATTATCACAATAGATAGGAACACATTTAAAATTAATGCCAAAGTCTCTTACTTGTTGCTTGATCCAAAGGACCTGGGAACAAAGATGCAAAGAAGAACTACATACCCCGCCTCGCTGTGGATAAGGCAACAATATTTTGCTTCTTCGAGCTCCATGAGACCAAGCTTGTTCCTAGGTAATCGGACAATGCCTGATGTGCTCTTTGCGATTAACCAAGTCTCCAAAGATAATCCGCATCCGAATAGCTTACTAGGTCAAAAACATCACTTCGAGGATAGAACAAACATAAGTCATCGCTTCCCTTCAAATACCTTAGAATTCTCTTAACTGCCGTTAAGTGAGATTCTTTGGGGATTTGATTGGAATCTAGCACATAAACCAACACTAAAAGAAATATCTGGTCTACTCGTTGTTAAGTAAAGTAATGAACCAATCATACCTTGATATTGCTTCCTCGCTTACACACTTACCATTTGAATCTTCATCTAACCTTGTTCTTGTTCCTATGGGAGTGTGGTTGGTTTTTTATTGTTCCAGTCCATATTTCTTAAGCAGTTCCTTGACATATTTTTGTTGATGAATCATTGTTCCTCTTTCAGTTTGCTTAATTTGCAATCCCAAAAAAAAGTTCAACTCTCCCATCATACTCATTTCGAACTCACTACTCATAAGATCAGCAAATTCCTTACACAAAGATCATTATTAGTAGCACCAAATATTATATCATCAACATAACTCGACCACTAATATGTCCTGCCTTTTGATCGAAGGAACAAGGTTCTATCAACTTTACCTCTTATGAAATCGTGTGACAAAGAAGAATTTTGACAAACTTTCATACCAAGATCTAGGAGCTTGTTTCAATCCATAAATAGCTTTATCAACCCATAAATATTATATCTCTAGGTGAATGTTACCTTTTCATATCTTGTTCTTAGTCTAGTTATTAGTTTATAGATTTTTCTTGATTTCTGAATTGTGTAGCTATTTCATAATCTAAAATCAACTAGTGTTTAATCTTGCACCTCCCTGAGTTCGACCCGTATGTGCTACGACACCATTCACTTGCGGTATTAAAAGAAAACCCTAACAATAGTCTTATTTGTTTTGTTTATTAACGAGGATTTTTTGTAGGGGAATTAATGCTGCTTGTCGCATATTTCTTCAATGGCAAGACTAAGTTATAAATGAGAATATTATTGTTTCATGAAGATAGGAGGGTATTTTTGTGTTTTATAAATATAGAAATACTAGTGGAAAAAACGCAAGGGTCTGTGCAAGGGGTCGCGTTTTAAAAAAACGCAACCCTTAATAGTGAAGGGTCAGTGGGTTTTCCCATAATTACCGAAACATTTCTCTCTCCCGCCTCCCTTCGATCAATTGCAAACCGTGCGAGGATCATCTCTCTCCTCTCATCTTCTTCGCCGGTGAGGGTTCGCAACGAGGCGTTCTTCTTCACGACGAATTCTCTCTCCTCTCCTCTTCTTCGCGACGGATTATCATTCGATGTTGCTCTGTCCTTGGATAGACGATTTTCTCTCTCCCGCAAAGAATCCTCAAGTCGTGCTTCGTAAGTTTCTAAAACATCGATCGATTTTTATCAACAAAACCTATTAATCGACAAAGACTTCAGCTTCTGGGTGTTTCTACAATGCTTATTGCATCGTAAGTTTCTCTGATTTTTGGGTATTTTTGTTTAATTTTAAATGTAAATTTAATTATTTATTGAAGTCCTTTGTTCTCGATTGTAGAAAGTATGAAGAAATAGATCCTATTGGTATTGAGAGTTTATTTCCGCCCTAAGGTTGACAAGATTTTGCTCCTCACCATCAACACTTCATCCTTTTCAGCGGACTCTTACTTCGCTAATTTTTCTTTGAATTTAGGTTTTTCATTTCCATTTTTGTTATCAACCTGTTGAATTCGTGTTCATTATGATTAGTTTGTTGAATTAGTTTGGTGTATGGACTTGAATGATTTCGAGTTTTGATAAGATTGATAATTCCTTAGTGTTGATTGAACTCCATTTTTTTAGGAGAGATGGGAAAGTTTTCGCTTCACTTAAGGTATTTAGCCGATATCGGTAGGGGACTTTCGCCCGATATTCGAGACGAGACGATTCGATTTTGGTACTTGATTTTTTGATACTCTTGCATTCATTGCAGGCCTTATGAGTATGAGAGGAAAGACGAAACCAAGTCGCCCCGGTAAGACACGATACAAGAGACATAAAGGTTCGCTTGCTTTATATCTTTTCGTAATCATTGTTTCCCTTTTATCATGCTCTACCCGTTTAAGAGCTAACATGAGTTCTGCATCAGGGAGCCCTCGAGTGAAGGGAGATGATGAAGAGGATGATGTTGATGATTTGGAGAATGAATTCAATTATACCAGGGGAACTAGCGAGGCTAGGACATCAATGGCGGGAGAGGATGTAGACCTCTCACATCGCCTATGCATGAATCTCAACCATTCCTCTCCTTACCAATGGTCAAGTGGTATGTGAAGATTGCACTTTCTTGTCATATATGTGCAAACTTGTATTATGGCTTGGTTTACGATTGTCATTTCGTTTTGCTATATGTGAAGCTGAGAAATCCTGATGTACGAGAAAATAATGATTATTTTGCTACAATAGAAAGTGAAGATCTTTTTGGTTTGGTATATGATATGGTGGTATCTGAAATGCGATCACTTATCGGGAACTGGTGACTTTTCAAAGTTAATCTGGCTGTATTATAGGATTCAATGTAGATCACGGGCTCATAAATTAAGCTCCTGGGAGCTGTAGTTGGCCAAGTGTCTGTTGAATGGGATATGTTTCATGTAGCTTGAAGTTTTGCTCTGTGATGCAAGAAATCTATGCTGATTGCTGAGTGCTCACTCTTTTGTTCACTTGAGTCATATTTCGAACTATTTCCTTTTATTTTATATTTTATTAAAAATGTCACTTGTTTTGAACATATAGACTATAGAGCTTAACCTGCTGATCACCACTAGTCTCGAACCTATTTTTCTTAAGATATTTCATCCAATATATTGGATGTGCTTGATGATGTCATAGCGTAGACGTTCTTTTCCTTCTCCTTTCCATTATGTGTGGGAGGAGAGAGGGAGAAAGGGGGTGTGCAGAGGTTATTGTCCTAATTTCTAATCCAATATTTTTTCTTGTTGATTACTTTGCAATGAATTGATTAGAATGGTCACATTGTTGAATTTGCCTTAATGTTTCTTTGGTGGGACAATACTTGGTGAGTTGGTTCTCATTCAGGTTATTAAGTCGATAAAGTGCTGGGGAAAAAGGATCTTTGAGCTGTTCGAGCATCATTATGTAGTGGTATAGTGGATATATGATGTTGTATTTTGTGCATTATGTTTCACTAGGCTAACCATATTTTCTTATTGGATCGCCTTTATTGTAAGTTCCTCATCTAGTCATCCTGGATTAGTTCCTTCTCTGAAGTTAAAACACAATACCAGGTAATATCATTTGTCAACGTGATGTGATAGGAAATGAATTCTTTCATCTTATATTTGTTGATAAACTCTTTTTAGGTTGTGCACTATAAGATATCAGGAGTTTCTGATTTTTTTGCTGAAGGTATTGTGCTGCTGAGCATCTTTTTTTGTTTATTTAACAAGTGTTGTTTGATCAATGATATCTTTACTTCCTTCTCTTGGCAGTTTCATGATACTTTTCTTCAACTAGCATTCTTGCTAAACTAATTGCATAAAATTTGTCGAAGTCTTATTGCTCTTAAAACACTCGTATTTCCCCCCGCTACACCCCCTGTGTTCATATCCAAATTATAGCGATTTTGGTTTTATTCGCCGGGTTCTATCATCTCCGGGAGAAGTCGCTTTCGAGGGATCCAGATGCTAGTCTTGGTGGAGTTGTTGTAATGCTAGTTTGTGTTTGTGATCCTGCTTATATATTGCAATTTGAACACTCGAGGGCAGCATCAAACTTATAAAATAATTATAAGGCTTCGGGCGAGAATCACCCAAAGAAGAAAGGCGTCCTAGAAAGGACAACCCCTTTCCTAAGGGAACCTAGTCCAAAGTAGTTTAAGCACAGGCAAAAGTGACGCAAAGAAGGAGGCCATCCAAAATTGGACGGACAAAAATGATTATCGTCTAAGGACTGGAAATCAGCTCTTTGGCGGTATTGGAGCTTAAAGTAGCACAGACGAGAAGGGCCCAAAGAAGGTGGCCGTCCAATCATGGACGCGCTCCTTCTTCGGGTGGTACTCGCCCATGGATTGGGATTCAACCCCGGACGAACCGGAAATGACCCTCGTCCGAGGCCAATCGCATCTCGTGATGAGAACGGCCCAAAGAAGGTGGCCGTCCAAGCATGGACGCCTTCCTTCTTCGGGTGATTCTCGTCCAAAGCTGTTCAGTATCTCAGACGAGAATGGCCCAAAGAGGGTGATCGTCCAAGCATGGATGCCTATCTTCTTTGAGCCCTTCTCGTACAAGGATTGAAAGTCAATTATTGACGAGTTAGAATGATCCTCGTCCTAAAAAAAAAAAGGAGATATATATACATACCATTGTTTCAGCCCTCTTCTCGGCGCTGCTCTTGGCGAACTCCTTCCATAAGTTATCAGTAAATTTAGACATACTGATATCTCCCGTCCAAGAATTTTTGAGACGAGCTCTGGCTGGATCTGCAATAAGAAGTAAAGGAATTAGTCTGACTTGGTTTAAGGACGAGGCATGTTACTTGGAGGTTTTAAATGTTTATCTTCGGCCAACCGCAAGCCGGCGGCAACCAAGAAATCATCGTTATAAAACATTTTCTTAAAAGGTATCCAGTTAGCTGGACCTTTAAAAGACTTTTGGCCGGGCTTGGAATACTCCTTTATTATAAATTACTCCACTACCTCCTCGTCATAATGGTCTTCCAACTCCAGCCAGGACTGCTTTCGTCCAGTATTCGTGACGGCTCGATTATAAAATCGATAGCCCTCAGTGGCGTAGTTGTTGGCCGCTCGTAGGAAGATGAAGTCCGGTTTCCAGTCATGCATCTTCGACGGTTTACCCCAAGCGGTGAGAAAGCCGGGGCGGTTGCAGATGCTGAGCCACGTCCGGTCCACGGCACCGGGAACCTTGGCCGCATAGTGAATGTGGGTGAAGGCTTGGAGAGATAGAGCCAGGTCGCGCAGCTCGCAGACGGCTATGAAAGTAAGAACGTTGTGCCAGGCATTAGGCGCCAGCTGGTTGTGGCCGATGTTGTAATACCGAAGTACTTGTTCTATAAAATCATGAAGGGGGAACCTTAATCCCGCGTCCAAGGCCAACTTGTAAACGGCTAAGTGGTGTTTGGGAACACTCAAAATGGTGGCCTCCTTATTTGGGATGACGAAAGAGAAGCCCGTCATGGGCATATAATTGGACAAATAATAAGGGTCAGGTCCTATCTTCTCTAACCATTTACGATTGACCAAAATGAACGCAGGGTCAGAAAGGGGACCTAAGCGTCACCTAATCTCAGACGAGGTAGTAGAGGCGTCATCCGACTCATCGGCAGCACCAGACTCACTGCCGTCACTGTGCTCGCCGGTTTCCTCCATATTGACGTCCCGGCCAGAAGAACTGGCCTCAGGATTTATTTGGGGGTCTTTGAAGTTGCGGTTAGGGGAAGGGGGCCCGCCCAAAGGCTCAAGACCTTGTGGGCCTCCTCACCTCATCCGGAACTCGTCCAGTAGATTCCTTTATGTCTGAACTACTTGATGGTAGTATTACTTTTCGTCTTAGACGGGCCGTTTGCTTGACGCGCGCCAGATTACCCTGCACAGGTAAAGACTGGGTCGTCTGACTTTCTCGGCCAAAACCATAAAAAAATATGTACTCGGCCAGAAGAGGCCCAACTCTAGAATGCATCGAAGAAGAAATACTCTCGGTTCTAGGGTTAAGACAAGCTCTTGGTCGGCTGGGATTATTTGAAGAAGAAGAAGATTCCATTTTTTTGATTTTCTAAGAAAAATGAAGAATAAAAGAATAGTAAAAAGAACAAAGAGAAGATACCTGCAAAACGCCTTGGACGATTCTAAGTGAAGAAGGCCGAGACCAACGATCTCTTTATCTCTTTAGAAAAATTTGCGAGAGTTCCTCTCTCTAGAAAAATTCTCTCAAGGTGTGAAATGATTTAATGTACTCACACCAAGGATATATATAAGAGGGTAAGAAACTTGTTGAGTCGGTCAAGGACGATCGAAAGAAGGTGTAAACCGGTCAATTATGACCGGCAAAGCCCAAGAAAAGGCGCGTTGTTGCCTTCAATTTTGAATTTGAATAAACTACCTTGGGTAAAAGGGTATTAACCGTCAGATGGGCCAACAGTGAAAACCCTTTTAGGGGCAAATGTTGTAGCCTAAGAATCTACGGCTCCCTTGAAGACACTTGGGCTCATCAGAGCCGTGCACGTGTCCTCTCCTAATAAATAAAGGAAAAAGGTTTGACCCTTGGGTTAAACTCGGTGGGAGAAAAGGCTTACTTTTCGGCCCAAAAGTTAGTCGAGCCCGGCCCCTAGGTTGTGGCCGCAAGAGAGTGGTTGATAAACCCTCACAAATCATGGTCTCGCGACGTGTCATAATATGATTGCTTAGCCAATCGAATGCCACTATTCTAGGGCGCTTTTTAACGATAGCCGTCATCTAACTATCACTATAAATACCCCCCGAAATCGGGATAAAGATCATTCAATGCAAACAAAGTAAAGTTACTCGAAAAAATACTCTCTCACTTTCTCTCTTATCTCTACTTTCTCATACCACTCCTGATATCTGACTTAAGCTTCGGAGGGGGAACCACCACCCAAACCTTCAGGGTGGGTCCCTTTTTGCAGGTTCGGGAACGAAGCTCAGGCTCGGACCAAGCAGATTCAGCCATTGTTGCACAAGTCTCCAATTGAAGAACATCTAAGGGATACTAGTTTACTTGCTAGACAAGAAAGTTCAGCCTATAGCTTACTTGTTGGACAAGCAGACTACACTATGTATTTGACATCATCAAAACATGGAATACAACAATATTCCCCCTTTTTGATGATGGCAAATATAAGGCATATAAAAATATAAAATAAACAAATATGTATAAAAGAAAGAAAAAGAAAACTAACTATAGCAAAATAATCGAAAGCTAATGAGTTTTAAAAAATAACAAAACATAAAACTAACAAACATAAATCGGTTTTAAAGACAAGGTAAAGAAAAAAAAATCCAAAAATCATCACCTAGAAACTAAGAGGACAAGAATTTAATTTTTATGTGCCACTCTACTTCCCCCTTTTGTCATCATAAAAAACAACTAAGTACCCAGCAGGACTCGAAGAGTGCATCATATACAACAATGTCAAGGCTTAGTAGCTCAAACATTCATCTAATAATACTAGCCATCCAAATATTTTAATGAGCAGAGTAAGATGGGTTCAATGCACATAGACATGAAAAATGCACAAGCTGAGTTCATGATGAAGTTAAAAGAAAGGAAAGAAAACAAGAAGAGAAGCAAATGAATAAGAAATAGAAAGAGATAAAAAAGATAAAAGATAAACAAAAACAAATGTATCACCAGAAACTGATGTGAGATTCACATCCAAAAGGGTGATAAAAAAAGAGTAACAAATCACCATTGTTTAATACAACCCAAAAAACAAATATTGATATTGTTTCAGCATATTATAGGAAGGAAAGGGGATTAGGGCTTAGGGCGAGCAACAAAAGAAGTGACCATAGTATCAATCTTCTCACGAACTGCAGACTCTCCTTTCTTCACTGCTGCTAGGATCTGCTCCTGTTGAAGATCAACTCTGGCAATCCTGGCTTCAACACCCTGGACTCTTGTGTGCAGGAGAGACAGAGACTCCTGAATTGAATGTAGAATCCCATGGGGACCAGTAGTGGAGAGAAGGGGAAAATCAACAGTCCTTTATCCTGAAGGAGCTTGATTCTCCTCCAGATCAATATGAATAGCACCCTGACCCTGTTCCTTGGGAGCCTTGGTCACAATAATTCTTTGGCTCTTCCTCACTGACCTAGGTCCTTCAGCACTGATCTCCTCCTCAAACTTCCTCTTGATCCTAGTCTCTACCCTCCCCTTAGGTTCTGCCACCTCAAATTCTAACTTCCCACCCTGTTCCCTTAGAGACAGCCTAGATAGAGTCTCTTTTGTCAAATAGTTATCAGGCTCTAGATCAAAAGAAGTACTGGAAGGGAGTTTAATTTGATTCTTTTTGAGGATAACAGAAATAAGATTTGCATACCCCACTTTTGTGTTATGGGTAATGCAATAGGAAAGGTGAGAGATCAGTAAAGCAGGGAAGTTGATCTTTATATTCTTAGCAAGGCAGAACATTAAAGAGAGATCCATGAGGCTCGCTTGAGTCCTATTGGAAGTTCTGGGGAAAAGGAAGCGCCAAACTAAGTGAAACAAAAATTTGTGATATGGAGAGAGATTTTTATGATCTAGGGACAAGTCAGAATCCTTACCCCCCAAAGAAACTCAGAATTGTAGAATTTGAAGCCCCATTAACATTCAACTTAGCCCTACCCTTAACATATTCCTTGTACCCTTCAGTAGGTACCTCAAACCATTCGCCTAAGTTCTTTTCAATGAACTTAACCAGTTTCCCATTAACAACACTAATGCACAGCCCCTCGTTATTCTCAAAACTAGCAATAAATTCGCTCATCTCACTCTCATAAAGACCCTCATCAAAACTCAACACTTTAACCCATTTTTGAAACTTAACAAGAATAAGAAACTGACACCACTTAATTTTCTTGCACCGGAGTGAAATCAACGCAAACCCAATTATATACTTGGAAGACTTAGATTTCTTACCCCTTTTAGTAGGAACCAAGACTTCCTTTTCCTGCTCTGTTTCAGCATCATCCACATCGTCTTTCATCTATGGAGAGATTATTTCATGTTCAGCCGAATTTTCTTGAGAACCCAGGGAATCTTCATTTGAGTTAGAAGATTCATTATCGCTATCATTGTAATCCACCAGAGGTGAAGATTTTTCGGCCGAAATTTTTTTTGCATCATCGGAGGATTTTCTTTTGGGAGCCATTTAGGGTTTTAGGTGAAGAAGATGAAGTTGGCAGATTTTTGTGAGTAAGAGAGAGAGAGAAAGGCGGTTTTGCAGAGGAAATGGTTTTGGGTAAAAAGAGATGAATTTACCGTGTAACTTTTAATTGCTTTGATGGGTTTTTATTTGGGGAAGGTTTATGGGGGATTGTGAAGAAGAATTAAATGCGGCTTTTCCCTTCCTTCTTAAATCCATTGAAACATTTTATTTTTCCGATTGATACATGAACGCTGGTGAAGCGTTGTAAAAAAAATTATTTGTGGGGGATGAATCGAAGGAAAATAATAACTTGAGAAAAAAAAAGAAAATGAAATCAAATAAAAGTGATAATATTTACGTGGATAGAAATAAATGGAATAGAAGGTGTGAACTCATGCATGTTACATGTTCAAGTTATATGTACAGTGACCTTTCTATTTATGCTCAAGTGTATGCATGGACAATAAGGGGAGTATTATGCAGACTAATGTGAGTCCTTTACAATGACTGTGTAATGTATGAATAAATTCACAAAATGTTGCTGGCCACTTAGTGTAATCTTGTAACTAAGGGTTTTATTTGAAGTAGCACACTTAATGAATTCTAATCATCCCTAGCTCTAAGTGAATTTTCTCAAATTTTACTCTTGGAAGTGGTTTAGTCAATATGTCAGCTATTTGATTTTACGTTGGACAAAATTCGACTTTTAACAAGACCTTTTCTACATTATCCTTAAGGAAATGATGTCTAATGTGAATATGCTTGACCCTTGAATGATGAACTGGATCCTTAGAAATACAAATTACACTAGTATTATCACAATAGATAGGAACACATTTAAAATTAATGCCAAAGTCTCTTACTTGTTGCTTGATCCAAAGGACACAGGGAACAAGATGCAAAGCAACTACATACCACGCCTCTGCTGTGGATAAGGCAACAATATTATGCTTCTTTGAGCTCCATGAGACCAAGCTTGTTCCTAGGTACTGGACAATGCCTGATGTGCTCTTGCGATTAACCAAGTCTCCAGCATAATCCGCATCCGAATAGCTTACTAGGTCAAAAACATCACTTCGAGGATAGAACAAACATAAGTCATCGCTTCCCTTCAAATACCTTAGAATTCTCTTAACTGCTGTTAAGTGAGATTCTTTGGGATTTGATTGGAATCTAGCACATAAACCAACACTAAAAGAAATATCGGGTCTACTCGTTGTTAAGTAAAGTAATGAACCAATCATACCTTGATATTGCTTCTCGTTTACACACTTACCATTTGAATCTTCATCTAACCTTGTTCTTGTTCCTATGGGAGTGTGGTTGGTTTTTTATTGTTCCAGTCCATATTTCTTAAGCAGTTCCTTGACATATTTTTGTTGATGAATCATTGTTCCTCTTTCAGTTTGCTTAATTTGCAATCCCAAAAAAAAGTTCAACTCTCCCATCATACTCATTTCGAACTCACTACTCATAAGATCAGCAAATTCCTTACACAAAAGATCATTATTAGTAGCACCAAATATTATATCATCAACATAAATCTGGACCACTAATATGTCTGTTCCTTTTGATCGAAGGAACAAGGTTCTATCAACTTTACCTCTTATGAAATCGTGTGACAGCAAGAATTTTGACAGCCTTTCATACCAAGATCTAGGAGCTTGTTTCAATCCATAAATAGCTTTATCAACCCATAAATATTATATCTCTAGGTGAATGTTACCTTTTCATATCTTGTTCTTAGTCTAGTTATTAGTTTATAGATTTTTCTTGATTTCTGAATTGTGTAGCTATTTCATAATCTAAAATCAACTAGTGTTTAATCTTGCACCTCCCTGAGTTCGACCCGTATGTGCTACGACACCATTCACTTGCGGTATTAAAAGAAAACCCTAACAATAGTCTTATTTGTTTTGTTTATTAACGAGGATTTTTTTGTAGGGGAATTAATGCTGCTTGTCGCATATTTCTTCAATGGCAAGACTAAGTTATAAATGAGAATATTATTGTTTCATGAAGATAGGAGGGTATTTTTGTGTTTTATAAATATAGAAATACTAGTGGAAAAAACGCAAGGGCTGCGGTGCAAGGGCTGCGTTTTTAAAAAAACGCAACCCTTAATAGTGAAGGGCTGTGGTTTTCCCATAATTACTGAAACATTTCTCTCTCCTGCCTCCCTTCGATCAATTGCAAACCAGGCAGAGGATCATCTCTCTCCTCTCATCTTCTTCGCCGGTGAGGGTTCGCAACGAGGCGTTCTTCTTCACGACGAATTCTCTCTCCTCTCCTCTTCTTCGCGACGGATTATCATTCGATGTTGCTCTGTCCTTGCGATAGACGATTTTCTCTCTCCTGCAGCAACTCTCAAGTCGTGCTTCGTAAGTTTCTAAAACATCGATCGATTTTTATCAACAAAACCTATTAATCGACAAAGACTTCAGCTTCTGGGTGTTTCTGCAATGCTTATTGCATCGTAAGTTTCTCTGATTTTTGGGTATTTTTGTTTAATTTTAAATGTAAATTTAATTATTTATTGAAGTCCTTTGTTCTTGATTGTAGAAAGTATGAAGAAATAGATCCTATTGGTATTGAGAGTTTATTTCCGCCCTAAGGTTGACAAGATTTTGCTCCTCACCATCAACACTTCATCCTTTTCTGGGTACTCTTACTTACGCTAATTTTTTCTTTGAATTTAGGTTTTTCATTTCCATTTTTGTTATTGCATATCATTGAATTCGTGTTCATTATGATTAGTTTGTTGAATTAGTTTGGTGTATGGACTTGAATGATTTACGAGTTTTGATAAGATTGGATAATTCCTTAAGTGTTGATTGGACTCCATTTTTTTAGGAGAGATGGGAAAGTTTTCGGCTTCACTTAAGGTATTTAGCTGATATTGGTAGGGGACTTTCGCCTGATATTCGAGACGAGACGATTCGATTTTGGTACTTGATTTTTTGATACTCTTGCATTCATTGCAGGCCTTGTTATGAGTATGAGAGGAAAGACGGAAACCAGTGCTGCCCCCAGTGCAAGACACGATACAAGAGACATAAAGGTTCGCTTGCTTTATATCTTTTCGTAATCATTGTTTCCCTTTTATCATGCTCTACCCGTTTAAGAGCTAACATGAGTTCTGCATCAGGGAGCCCTCGAGTGAAGGGAGATGATGAAGAGGATGATGTTGATGATTTGGAGAATGAATTCAATTATACCGGGGGAACTAGCGAGGCTAGACATCAATGGCGAGGAGAGGATGTAGACCTCTCGTCATCGTCATGCATGAATCTCGGCCAATTCCTCTCCTTACCAATGGTCAAGTGGTATGTGAAGATTGCACTTTCTTGTCATATATGTGCGGCTTGTATTATGGCTTGGTTTACTGATTGTCATTTTGTTTTGCTATATGTGAAGTCGAGAAATCCTGATGTACGAGAAAATAATGATTATTTTGCTACAATAGAAAGTGAAGATCTTTTTGGTTTGGTATATGATATGGTGGTATCTGAAATGCGATCACTTATCGGGAACTGGTGACTTTTCAAAGTTAATCTGGCTGTATTATAGGATTCAATGTAGATCACGGGCTCATAAATTAAGCTCCTGGAGCCGTAGTTGGCAAGTGTACGTTGAATGGGATATGTTTCATGTAGCTTGAAGTTTTGCTCGTGATGCAAGAAATCTATGCTTGATTCTTTGAGTGCTCACTCTTTTGTTCACTTGAGTCATATTTCGAACTATTTCCTTTTATTTTATATTTTATTAAAAATGTCACTTGTTTTGAACATATAGACTATAGAGCTTAACCTGCTGATCACCACTAGTCTCGAACCTATTTTTCTTAAGATATTTCATCCAATATATTGGATGTGCTTGATGATGTCATAGCGTAGACGTTCTTTTCCTTCTCCTTTCCATTATGTGTGGGAGGAGAGAGGGAGAAAGGGGGTGTGCAGAGGTTATTGTCCTAATTTCTAATCCAATATTTTTTCTTGTTGATTACTTTGCAATGAATTGATTAGAATGGTCACATTGTTGAATTTGCCTTAATGTTTCTTTGGTGGGACAATACTTGGTGAGTTGGTTCTCATTCAGGTTATTAAGTCGATAAAGTGCTGGGGAAAAAGGATCTTTGAGCTGTTCGAGCATCATTATGTAGTGGTATAGTGGATATATGATGTTGTATTTTGTGCATTATGTTTCACTAGGCTAACCATATTTTCTTATTGGATCAGTTTATTGTAAGTTCCTCATCTAGTCATCCTGGATTAGTTCCTTCTCTGAAGTTAAAACACAATACCAGGTAATATCATTTGTCAACGTGATGTGATAGGAAATGAATTCTTTCATCTTATATTTGTTGATAAACTCTTTTTAGGTTGTGCACTATAAGATATCAGGAGTTTCTGATTTTTTTGCTGAAGGTATTGTGCTGCTGAGCATCTTTTTTTGTTTATTTAACAAGTGTTGTTTGATCAATGATATCTTTACTTCCTTCTCTTGGCGTTTCATGATACTTTTCTTGACTAGCATTCTTGCTAAACTAATTGCATAAAATTTGTCGAAGTCTTATTGCTCTTAAAACACTCGTACTTCCCCCCCGCTACACCCCCAGGTTCATATCCAAATTATAGCGATTTTGGTTTTATTTGCCAGGTTCTATCATCTCCAGAGAAGTTGCTTTCGAGGGATCCAGATGCTAGTCTTGGTGGAGTTGTTGTAATGCTAGTTTGTGTTTGTGATCCTGCTTATATATTGCAATTTGAACACTCGAGGGCAGCATCAAACTTATAAAATAATTATAAGGCTTCGGGCGAGAATCACCCAAAGAAGAAAGGCGTCCTAGAAAGGACAACCCCTTTCCTAAGGGAACCTAGTCCAAAGTAGTTTAAGCACAGGCGAAAGTGACGCAAAGAAGGAGGCCATCCAAAATTGGACGGACAAAAATGATTATCGTCTAAGGACTGGAAATCAGCTCTTTGGCGGTATTGGAGCTTAAAGTAGCACAGACGAGAAGGGCCCAAAGAAGGTGGCCGTCCAATCATGGACGCGCTCCTTCTTCGGGTGGTACTCGCCCATGGATTGGGATTGACACGGACGAACCAGGAATGACCCTCGTCAGGGCCAATCGGTATCTCGGATGAGAACGGCCCAAAGAAGGTGGCCGTCCAAGCATGGACGCCTTCCTTCTTCGGGTGATTCTCGTCCAAAGCTGTTCAGTATCTCAGACGAGAATGGCCCAAAGAGGGTGATCGTCCAAGCATGGATGCCTATCTTCTTTGAGCCCTTCTCGTACAAGGATTGAAAGTCAATTATTGACGAGTTAGAATGATCCTCGTCCTAAAAAAAAAAAAGGAGATATATATACATACCATTGTTTCAGCCCTCTTCTCGGCGCTGCTCTTGGCGAACTCCTTCCATAAGTTATCAGTAAATTTAGACATACTGATATCTCCCGTCCAAGAATTTTTGAGACGAGCTCTGGCTGGATCTGCAATAAGAAGTAAAGGAATTAGTCTGACTTGGTTTAAGGACGAGGCATGTTACTTGGAGGTTTTAAATGTTTATCTTCGGCCAACCGCAAGCCGGCGGCAACCAAGAAATCATCGTTATAAAACATTTCCTTAAAAGGTATCCAGTTAGCTGGACCTTTAAAAGACTTTTGGCCGGGCTTGGAATACTCCTTTATTATAAATTACTCCACTACCTCCTCGTCATAATGGTCTTCCAACTCCGGCCCGGGAGGCGCTTTTCGTCCGGTATTCGTGACGGCTCGATTATAAAATCGATAGCCCTCGGTGGCGTAGTTGTTGGCCGCTCGTAGGAAGATGAAGTCAGGTTTCCGAGTCATGCATCTTCGACGGTTTACCCCAGCGGTGAGAAAGCGGGCGGTTGCGAATGCTGAGCCACGTCCGGTCCCACCATAAGGAACCTTGGCCGCATAGTGAATGTGGGTGAAGGCTTGGAGAGATAGAGCCAGGTCGCGCAGCTCGCAGACGGCTATGAAAGTAAGAACGTTGTGCCAGGCATTAGGCGCCAGCTGGTTGTGGCCGATGTTGTAATACCGAAGTACTTGTTCTATAAAATCATGAAGGGGGAACCTTAATCCCGCGTCCAAGGCCAACTTGTAAACGGCTAAGTGGTGTTTGGGAACACTCAAAATGGTGGCCTCCTTATTTGGGATGACGAAAGAGAAGCCCGTCATGGGCATATAATTGGACAAATAATAAGGGTCAGGTCCTATCTTCTCTAACCATTTACGATTGACCAAAATGAACGCGGGGTCGAAAAGGGGACCTAGCGTCACCTAATCTCGACGAGGTAGTAGAGGCGTCATCCGGCTCATCGGCGGCACTGAGACTCACTTTGCCGTCACTTTGTGCTCGCCGGTTTCCTCCATATTGACGTCCCGGCCGGAAGAACGGCCTCGGGATTTATTTGGGGGTCTTTGAAGTTGCGGTTAGGGAAGGGGGCCCGCCCAAAGGCTCGGCCTTTGTGGGCCTCCCTCACCTCATCCGGAACTCGTCCAGTAGATTCCTTTATGTACGAACTACTTGATGGTAGTATTACTTTTCGTCTTAGACGGGCCGTTTGCTTGACGCGCGCCAGATTACCCTGCACAGGTAAAGACTGGGTCGTCTGACTTTCTCGGCCAAAACCATAAAAAAATATGTACTCGGCCAGAAGAGGCCCAACTCTAGAATGCATCGAAGAAGAAATACTCTCGGTTCTAGGGTTAAGACAAGCTCTTGGTGGAATTTGGGGATTATTTGAAGAAGAAGAAGATTCCATTTTTTTGATTTTCTAAGAAAAATGAAGAATAAAAGAATAGTAAAAAGAACAAAGAGAAGATACCTGCTGAAACGCCTGGACGATTCGGTGAAGAAGGCTGAGACTGAACGATCTCTTTATCTCTTTAGAAAAATTTGCAGAGTTCCTCTCTCTAGAAAAATTCTCTCAAGGTGTGAAATGATTTAATGTACTCACACCAAGGATATATATAAGAGGGTAAGAAACTTGTTGAGTCGGTCAAGGACGATCGAAAGAAGGTGTAAACCGGTCAATTATGACCGGCAAAGCCCAAGAAAAGGCGCGTTGTTGCCTTCAATTTTGAATTTGAATAAACTACCTTGGGTAAAAGGGTATTAACCGTCAGATGGGCCAACAGTGAAAACCCTTTTAGGGGCAAATGTTGTAGCCTAAGAATCTACGGCTCCCTTGAAGACACTTGGGCTCATCAGAGCCGTGCACGTGTCCTCTCCTAATAAATAAAGGAAAAAGGTTTGACCCTTGGGTTAAACTCAGTGGGAGAAAAGGCTTACTTTTCTGGCCCAAAAGTTAGTCAGAGCCCAGCCCCTAGGTTGTGGCTGCAAGAGAGTGGTTGATAAACCCTCACAAATCATGGTCTGCGACGTGTCATAATATGATTGCTTAGCCAATCAGATGCCACTATTCTAGGGCAGTTTTTAACGATAGCTGTCATCTAACTATCACTATAAATACCCCTGAAATCAGGATAAAGATCATTCAATGCAAACAGTGTAAAGTTACTCTGAAAAAATACTCTCTCACTTTCTCTCTCTATCTCTACTTTCTCATACCACTCCTGATATCTGACTTAAGCTTCGGAGGGGGAACCACCACCCAAACCTTCGGGGTGGGTCCCTTTTTGCGGGTTCGGGAACGAAGCTCGGGGCTCGGACAAGCGAGATTCAGCCATTGTTACACAAGTCTCCAATTGAAGAACATCTAAGGGATACTAGTTTACTTGCTAGACAAGAAAGTTCAGCCTATAGCTTACTTGTTGGACAAGCAGACTACACTATGTATTTGACATCATCAAAACATGGAATACAACAATATTCCCCCTTTTTGATGATGGCAAATATAAGGCATATAAAAATATAAAATAAACAAATATGTATAAAAGAAAGAAAAAGAAAACTAACTATAGCAAAATAATCGAAAGCTAATGAGTTTTAAAAAATAACAAAACATAAAACTAACAAACATAAATCAGTTTTAAAGACAAGGTAAAGAAAAAAAAATCCAAAAATCATCACCTAGAAACTAAGAGGACAAGAATTTAATTTTTATGTGCCACTCTACTTCCCCCTTTTGTCATCATAAAAAACAACTAAGTACCCAGTGAGGACTCGAAGAGTGCATCATATACAACAATGTCAAGGCTTAGTAGCTCAAACATTCATCTAATAATACTAGCCATCCAAATATTTTAATGAAGCGGAGTAAGATGGGTTCAATGCACATAGACATGAAAAATGCACAAGTCGAGTTCATGATGAAGTTAAAAGAAAGGAAAGAAAACAAGAAGAGAAGCAAATGAATAAGAAATAGAAAGAGATAAAAAGATAAAAGATAAACAAAAACAAATGTATCACCGAAACGCATGTGAGATTCACATCAAAAGGGTGATAAAAAAAGAGTAACAAATCACCATTGTTTAATACAACCCAAAAAAACAAATATTGATATTGTTTCGGCATATTATAGGAAGGAAAGGGGATTAGGGCTTAGGGCGAGCAACAAAAAGAAGTGACCATAGTATCAATCTTCTCACGAACTGCGACTCTCCTTTCTTCACCGCTGCTTAGGATCCGCTCCCCGTTGAAGATCAACTACGGCAATCTGGCTTCAACACCCTGGACTCTTGTGTGCGAGGAGAGACAAGACTCCTGAATTGAATGTAGAATCCCATGGGGACCAAAGTAGTGGAGAGAAGGGGAAAATCAACGATCCTTTATCCCGAAGGAGCTTGATTCTCCTCCGCATCAATATGAATAGCACCACGACCCTGTTCCTTGGGAGCCTTGGTCACAATAATTCTTTGGCTCTTCCTCAACGACCTAGGTCCTTCAAAGACGATCTCCTCCTCAAACTTCCTCTTGATCCTAGTCTCTACCCTCCCCTTAGGTTACGCCACCTCAAATTCTAACTTCCCACCTGTTCCCTTAGAGATGGCCTAGATAGAGTCTCTTTTGTCAAATAGTTATCGGGCTCTAGATCAAAAGAAGTACTGGAAGGGAGTTTAATTTGATTCTTTTTGAGGATAACAGAAATAAGATTTGCATACCCCACTTTTGTGTTATGGGTAATGCAATAGGAAAGGTGAGAGATCAGTAAAGCAGGGAAGTTGATCTTTATATTCTTAGCAAGGCAGAACATTAAAGAGAGATCCATGAGGCTCGCTTGAGTCCTATTGGAAGTTCTGGGGAAAAGGAAGCGCCAAACTAAGTGAAACAAAAATTTGTGATATGGAGAGAGATTTTTTATGATCTAGGGACAAGTCGGAATCCTTACCCCCCAAAGAAACTCGGAATTGTAGAATTTGAAGCCCCATTAACATTCAACTTAGCCCTACCCCTTAACATATTCCTTGTACCCTTCATAGGTACCTCAAACCATTCGCCTAAGTTCTTTTCAATGAACTTAACCAGTTTCCCATTAACAACACTAATGCACAGCCCCTCGTTATTCTCAAAACTAGCAATAAATTCGCTCATCTCACTCTCATAAAGACCCTCATCAAAACTCAACACTTTAACCCATTTTTGAAACTTAACAAGAATAAGAAACTGACACCACTTAATTTTCTTGCACCAGGTGAAATCAACGCAAAACCCAATTATATACTTGGAAGACTTAGATTTCTTACCCCTTTTTAGTAGGAACCAAGACTTCCTTTTCTGCTTTCGTTTCAAAGATCATCCACATCGTCTTTCATCTATGGAGAGATTATTTCATGTTCAACTCAATTTTCTTGAGAACCCAGGGAATCTTCATTTGAGTTAGAAGATTCATTATCGCTTTCATTGTAATCCACCGAGAGGTGAAGATTTTTCGACGAAATTTTTTTTGCATCATCGGAGGATTTTCTTTTGGGAGCCATTTAGGGTTTTAGGTGAAGAAGATGAAGTTGGCGGGTTTTTGTGAGTAAGAGAGAGAGAAAGGCGGTTTGCAGAGGAAATGGTTTTGGGTAAAAAGAGATGAATTTACCGTGTAACTTTTAATTGCTTTGATGGGTTTTTATTTGGGGAAGGTTTATGGGGATTGTGAAGAAGAATTAAATGCGGCTTTTCCCTTCCTTCTTAAATCCATTGAAACATTTTATTTTTCCGATTGATACATGAACGCCGGTGAAGCGTTGTAAAAAAAATTATTTGTGGGGGATGAATCGAAGGAAAATAATAACTTGAGAAAAAAAAGAAAATGAAATCAAATAAAAGTGATAATATTTACGTGGATAGAAATAAATGGAATAGAAGGTGTGAACTCATGCATGTTACATGTTCAAGCTATATGTACAGTGACCTTTCTATTTATGCTCAAGTGTATGCATGGACAATAAGGGGAGTATTATGCGGACTAATGTGAGTCCTTTACAATGATGTAATGTATGAATAAATTCACAAAATGTTCTTGGCCACTTAGTGTAATCTTGTAACTAAGGGTTTTATTTGAAGTAGCACACTTAATGAATTCTAATCATCCCTAGCTCTAAGTGAATTTTCTCAAATTTTTCTCTTGGAAGTGGTTTAGTCAATATGTCGACTATTTGATTTTCGTTGGACAAAAATTCGACTTTAACAAGACCTTTTCTACATTATCCTTAAGGAAATGATGTCTAATGTGAATATGCTTGACCCTTGAATGATGAACTGGATCCTTAGAAATACAAATTACACTAGTATTATCACAATAGATAGGAACACATTTAAAATTAATGCCAAAGTCTCTTACTTGTTGCTTGATCCAAAGGACACGGGAACAAGACATGCAGCAGCAACTACATACCCTGCCTCTGCTGTGGATAAGGCAACAATATTTTGCTTCTTTGAGCTCCATGAGACCAAGCTTGTTCCTAGGTACTGGACAATGCCTGATGTGCTCTTGCTATTAACCAAGTCTCTAGCATAATCCGCATCCGAATAGCTTACTAGGTCAAAAACATCACTTCGAGGATAGAACAAACATAAGTCATCGCTTCCCTTGAAATACCTTAGAATTCTCTTAGCTGCATGTTAAGTGAGATTCTTTGGGATTTGATTGGAATCTAGCACATAAACCAACACTAAAAGAAATATCGGGTCTACTCGTTGTTAAGTAAAGTAATGAACCAATCATACCTTGATATTGCTTCTCGTTTACACACTTACCATTTGAATCTTCATCCCAACCTTGTTCTTGTTCCTATGGGAGTGTGGTTGGTTTTTTATTGTTCAGATCCATATTTCTTAAGCGGTTCCTTGACATATTTTTGTTGATGAATCATTGTTCCTCTTTCGGTTGCTTAATTTGCAATCCCAAAAAAAGTTCAACTCTCCCATCATACTCATTTCGAACTCACTACTCATAAGATCAGCAAATTCCTTACACAAAAGATCATTATTAGTAGCACCAAATATTATATCATCAACATAAATCTGGACCACTAATATGTCTGTTCCTTTTGATCGAAGGAACAAGGTTCTATCAACTTTACCTCTTATGAAATCGTGTGACAAAGAATTTTGACTGACCTTTCATACCAAGATCTAGGAGCTTGTTTCAACCCATAAATAGCTTTATCAAGCTTATAGACTTGATTTGGGAGTTCGGATTTTCGAATCCGGGAGGTTGTTCCACATAGACGTCTTCAAGTAAAAAACCATTTAAGAATGCACATTTGACGTCCATTTGGTACAACTTAAATCCCATAAAGGCGAAGAAAGGCAATCAAAATTCTAATTGTTTCTATCCTAGCAACAGGAGCAAAGGTTTCATCGAGATCAATACCTTCTTGTTTATTATAACCTTTGGCTACAAGTCTGGCCTTATTCCTTACCACTGTTCCATGCTCATCAAGCTTGTTCCTGAAGACCCATTTAAGTCCTATAACGTTCTGGTTCTTTGGTTTAGTCTCCAAGTGCTAGACCTTGTTCCTCTGGAACTCATTTAGCTCCTCTTCCATAGCATTGATCCAATCAGCCTCTTTGAGTGCTTCCATATGATCCTTAGGTTACATCACATAGATAAGAAAGCGTGAAAAGCACAAAAATTCTTCATTTGGGATCTCGTTTGAGTTCCCTTTTCAATGTCACTTATTATTAATTCTAAAGGATGAGAATTTTGGTGTTTCCAAGGCTTTGGATCAAATCTCCTAGTTACTTCTTGAGTTTCTTGAGGTGATTGATTCACTTGATCTTCTTCAGGTTCAGGAGCTCCTTGATCTTCCTGAGTTCCTCCCGTTCTTTGGTTCCTCGCAAGGATCGGGAACGGGGTTATCCGGATCAGGAACTTGCTTCTTCTCCTTTCCTGTAGGGGTTAGTTCCTCATCACAATGATTTAACTCATCAGAACGAGTCAAACCTATTTCAAAATTATCATTATAACTCTGTTCCTGCAAGGAGTTAGTCTCATCAAATATAACATGGACGTTTTCCTCAACACACATTGTTCGTTTATTGTAAACACGATAAGTCTTACTACTTAAGGCATATCCTAGAAAAATAGCCTCATCACTTCTAGCATCAAATTTTCCTAAGTTGTCCTTTCCATTATTATGTACAAAGCATTTACATCCAAAAACACGAAAGTAAGCGATATTTGGTTTTCTTCCTCTAAGGAGCTCATAAGGTGTCTTCAAAGTGATTGGTCTTAGCATGACACAATTGATGATGTAGCAAACCGTATTCACTGCTTCAACCCAAAAAAAATTCGGAAGACCGCTTGCAATAATCATTGTTCTTGCCATATCCTCAAGGGTCCGGTTCTTCCTTTCAACTACACCATTCTGTTGTGGTGTTCATGGAGCTGAAAAGTTATGATTTAAACCTTCATTGCTGCAAAATTCATCAAACTTGGAGTTTTCAAACTCCTTACCATGGTCAGATCTTAAATGCTTTAATTTAAAACCACTTGTTCTTTAAATCTTTTTAGCAAAGGTTAGAAATTCATCAAATGTCTCATCCTTACTATGAAGAAAAATAACCCATGTGTATCTTGAAAAATCATCTACTATGACTAATACATACTCCCTCCGTCCCATAATACTCTTGACACTTATCAATGCACGTAGTTTTAGATGATAAGTTGTTGTTTGGTTATCAATTATTATTTTATTAAAAAGTAGATGTGATAGGAGTTAGTAGTTAATAAAAGTAGTAATATTTTATTTTAAGGAGAGAGAGTGTGGGCCATGGTTAGAGTTGGTGGGTAGTAGGAGTGGTATTATTTTATTTGGAGGAGAGAGTGTGGGCCAATGCTTAAAATGTAGAGGATTAAAATAATAGTGGGTCATATCCAAAAATAGAAGTGTAAAGAGTATTATGGGACAGAGGGAGTATCTCTTACCAGATCGGCTTTGGATGCGTACAGGGCCACATAAGTCCATGTGAAGAAGTTCTAATGGACTTTGTGTGCTTACCATTTTCTTGGATTTGAATGAGGATCTCACTTGCTTGCCTTTAACACATGAATCACAAACACCGTGGTTCAAAGACTTAATTGTTGGTAAGCCAACTACCAAGTCCTTTCCACTTAGTTTATGCAGTAGGGACATGCTTGCTAGGGCTGTTCAAAAAAATCTGATCCGATGATCCAATCCGCGATCCGGTCGATCCGATCCGAAATTTAGGATATCCGATCCGATTTTTAAGATTTCGGATATTTCGAATCGGGTATCCGAAAAATTTCGGATCGGATACGGATCGGGGAAAAGAAAATTTCGGATATCCGAAATATCCGAAAATTTCAAAACAAATGATTTTTTTTTATTTTAAAAAAAAAACTGCAATGTGCCACTGTGTGTGCGTTTTAGTTTTTACCTTCCTATTTTCCTAAATTCTAAGGATTCTAGGGAAAACACACAGCCAAACACATTCTTCATTTCTTCTCACACGACTCACAGCCGTCACACAGTCTGTCACTCTCGCCTCTCCAGTCTCCACTCTCGACCCTCTGGTCTCCGGCACCGCTGCTCATCATCAGTTCAGCAGTCTGGCTTCCGGCAAAATTTTGGTGTTTCGAGTGCTTCGAATTTTTGTAAGTTTGGTGCTTTGAATTTTCGAGTGCTTGTGGTGAGGATGTAAGGAAGGAAAGGCTGACTTGGCTTGTCAAAAAGCACCTGGAAAAGTAGTAGCAAAGCAAGCGGCAAGAGTTGTATAGGGGTGGGGATCTTTGTTTCAATTTTGGGTCAGTTATACTCTGCCAAGTTTGCTACCTAATTTTGTTTTGTTTAATCTCCAATTTTGTTTAAAGTACCGGAAAAGTAGTAGCAGCAAGAGTTTTTGTTTTTGTTTTGTTTAACAATTTTGGGTCGGTTATCAATAATCAATTTTAATCTCCAAAGTCCGAATCATTGTAATTAAATAATGCGAAAATTGGTACAAAAAAAAGAGGGGAAAAAAAAGAAAAACGGATCGGATAATCCAATGATCCGATCCGAAATTTCGGATATCCGAAATTTCGGATATCCGAAAACTTTCGGATCGGATTCGGATCGCGTTTTTCCCGATCCGAAATTTTCGGATATCCGAAATTTCGGATCGGATCGGATCGGATAATCCGAAATGAACAGCCCTAATGCTTGCATGACCGCAACGCTTGTGCCATAGAAGAGGATCAGCCTCGATCACACTTAAGCATGTGAAATTATTCCTAGGAACAAGGTTCAGGTCGACCATGTAGGTGTTCCCTTTCCTCGTTCCCTCAAGGATCTTGGTTCCTGTACTTTCATGGCTGACTATACAAGACTCATTAGTAAACTTCACATTATTTCCCTTATCGCAAAACTGAGATATACTAAGTAAACTATGCTTTAAACCCTCAACCAAAAATACATTATCTATGGAATGTGACTGAGATTTACCTATCTTACCAACAACAACTATATTATCTATAATATGTCTCCAAAGGTCACAGTTCCTCCACTATAGACTGAAAGTGAGAGAAATTTGGATCTATCTCTAGTCATGTGCTTAGAACAACCACTATCGAAGTATCACGCATTGTTCCCCCTCACTTCAAATTTACCATAGCAAACTAGTTAGTGGTAGGAACCCAGTCTAGTTTGGGTTCCTTTGTTGGACTTGAGTCTTTCTTAATTTTCCAAACCTGTTTTACTAGGTACGTGTTCCTCTCAATACGTTATTCTCTGGTGGAACAGTCAGACACTATGTGACCACTTTGTTCCCACAAGAAGAACATATCTTACTACTTGGCAGATCAACATATTTTTTCTTTTTGTTCTTTTTCTTGTGATTGAAACCGAGACCATCTCTTTCTTTGTTTTGATACTTTTGTATCCATGAGACTGGGTCTGCAAACTTGTTTCTTGAGGGCTCCAGTTTCTTCCTTAAGACCAGATTTTCTTGAACAATATTTTCATAATTATTTTTTAAATTTTCAGCAATGCTTCTGGTATTTATTGAAGAGACTGTTCCTTCAGGAACAAACAGTTTCAATTCTGACAATTCCAAATTCAAAAGATAATTCTCGTTTTTGACTTTTTTAAATGCATCTTGATAAGCTAAAATTTTGTCAAAAGTTCAAAATTTTTTGTTTCGGTATCACATTTTAATGTGTTAAGCCAATTAGAATGGTTCTTAGTGACTTTCAAGGCATTGGTTAATTGATCTTTTTTTGTGCATATTTCCTTGTAATCATCTAAGGTTTCTAATAAAAGTTTTATTAATTGACTTTTATTAAGTTCTGTAAGTTCCTCGTCAATGGCATTAAGACTTACCTTGGGGTTTGATGATTCCGCTTTGTCCTCGATATTCGCCATGAGACATAGATGTGCATTTTATTCCTCTGCTTGTTCCTGCTCCTCCTCAGAGTCAGATTCTCCCGATGCTGCAACCATGGCTCTCTTCATATCATTTCTCGAGAAGGACTTTTATTGTTCCTTGCCCTTCTCTTTGTATTTCCCTTTTGCTTTCTTGTTTTCCCATTGAGGACACTCCTTGATGAAATGATTAAGGCCTCCACACTTATGGCAACTTAGCTTCGTTGATTTCTTTGTGACCTTTCCTTTGTAATTCTTGTTGAAGAATTTCTTGAATCTTCTTACTATCATCGCAGACTTCTTCATCGTTCGGTTTACGAATCTTCTTGCTCCTCTGACCTGAGAGCCAGAGTCTTGGGCTTTGATGATTCAGTTTCATGAGTTTCTAAATGTAACTCATGAGTCATCAAGGAACCAACAAGTTGTTCAATGTTGAAAGTTGTGAAGTCCTTGGTTTCCAATAATGCCGTTGTCTTGGGCATCCATTTCTCATCTTGTGGAAGACTCCTTAGTACCTTACGAACCTGTTCTTCTGGAGAGATTTTCTTTCCCAGAGATTCAAGTTCATTTATGATGTTTGAGAAGCGAGTAAGCATATCTTGTATATGCTCCTTTTGTTTCATGTGAAACAATTCGTACTTATGCATGAGCATATCGATCTTTGATCGTTTCACTTCGCTTGTTCCTTCATGAGTGATTTGAAGGAGTTCCCACATTTGCTTTGCAGTCTTGCATCCCATGACTCGGTTGTGTTCATGGGGACCAAGGCCGCAATGGAGTAGCTTCTTGGCCATGTTGTTCATCTTTATTTTGTCGAAGTCTTCTTTGTCAAACTCAAGAAGGGGTTTAGGAATCAGTTCCCCTTTGTCATTCTTCTTTGTGACTTCAAAGTCACCAATTTCAATTACCTTCCATACTTGGTAATTCTCTGCTTTGATAAATATTTCCACACGATTCTTCCAGTATGGATAATGTTTGCCATTGAACATAGGTGGGCGTTGAATTGAATACCCTTCATCAAGCTTTTCTCCCGTAGTGTTCATTTTTCCAGGTACAATCTCCTCAATGTTGGCTGATTCTGGAGGTATTAGGCTCTGATACCAATTGTTATTCTAGTATGAACACTAGACCAACTACAAGAGGGGGTGAATTGTAGTTGAGGGAAATTTTCAAAAAGTATTGCGGAATTAAAACTAAGTAAAAGTAGAAAGAGATAAACACACAAGATTTTTACAAGGAAAACTTCCGAGGCCCAAATGGAAGAAAAACCTTGACCACGAGGGATTTTGACTCAAACTCTCTTTACTATATTAGCCCTAAAGACTTAATCTTTTACAACCTATTAAACGGACCTTCTCTGTTCCTCTAGGAACTTGTTCCCAGTCACCCAGTTCCCCCCTGAACTGATGACACTCACACTTTGACTTCACTCGAAGTCTTCTCTTTTCTCTCTCTTGATTACAAGGATATACTCTCAATTTTCTCTCGCCCAAACACTATGAATATTACAAAGTATGCTTTGTTGAATAAGAGAGGAAATTACATGAAAACTTTCTAAGGGGATAATTAATTTTCACTCAAGAAAGTCATCTATTTTCAACGAGTAATTTCTTCCTTATATAGCTGCTGCACTTCTTCTGGACATCTTCCACTATCCGTTAGTGGGCAATGAATCAACGAGTTTGTTGGGTTTGTTGGAGAGCTTCAAGCGATTAGCTCCACATTTTATGCCACGCCTATTCCGACCGATTTTCAAGCACCGACAACAACAAGAAAATATCTAATAACTTTGAGAATCTTTTATTCAAAGATTCTAAGTTATTAGAATATTAAACATACCATATGATAAAGATTCAAAGTGCATAAAATAAATATCTTGACTTAGATTAAATAATTAATCTTTCTCCACAAGATATAAATACAAAAGTAAATATTACAATATTTTTGGTATTTTATATTTTTCGTAAAATAAAAACTATATGATAACCTATGTATTTGACATCATCAAAACATGGAATACAACAATGATCAACATGGCTCGGCGTCGACCACTGCCGACTTCCTGCGCTGCTCCTTCTCCATTTTGGGCCTTGCCCTGTTCGTCCTTCCTCCTCTGTTTTGCGCCGGTGATGTTTGGGTTACTCCCATTCTTGCATGTCTTCTTTTCTTCTTAATTGGTAATTCTTCAACCCAATTACATGTTATTTTACCTCTCAATTGTATGAAACTTATGTGTTGTTAGATTTTGCACCATTTCGATGAATTTTTTTGTAAAAAAAAATCAGATTGTTGTGCTCGAAAGTTTGTGGTGTTAACAGATTAAAATTAAAGCTTCGAACTTTCTTTACTTAATCAATTTGAATTTTGTTGGATTTGTTATATTAGATTCTAATAAGTTAATCTAGCTAACCGGGTCAGTGGAGGCATTAATATTGAATCTGATTCACTTGAGTTTTGGGTTTTCATTGCTAATCACTATTGCTAGCAACTTACTATTGAACCATGGTATTGTTGAAAGAAAAAGAGGATAAAATCAACCCGAAAATTTAAATCAACTATAAGTTTTTAACAACCTTGTTCCTTGTGTTTGAAAGAAATCAAATTAGATTCGTACTTATTATACTCAATAAAGTTTTTGAGAAATGAATTAATCCTAGTTAGTAGAGTTGTCGTGTGAACGAAATTAGGATAATTTATGGGTTATATGTGTGTACTTTATGGAATAGGTTGTTGGTTCTATATAGAGGTTCAGTGGGATACTTGGATGATATATCAAAATTTTAGTGGAAATTAAGGTCCTTAGTATGTTTTGTAAATAAGTTATGATTCATATATTGTTGTGTTGTTGTTGAGGTGAATTCTTGGAGCTTCTATAAGGGTTGTTGTGCAAGAATCATGGATTGTTGAATATTGGTTATGAAGATGAAGCGTTATATGAAAACTATCCAGAGGTACACATTGTCCTTCCACCTTACAAAGTTGTATGAATTCTTGATTTTCCTAAAAGAAATTAGAGTTCTCATTGATCTTGTTATGGTTTTATAATTATGAAATTTAACTTCTTGGATAATATAATTTTTTTTTATTGTGTTGTAAGTTTTTTTGATTTTATGAGCGAATGGTTTTATGATTATATATAGTTCAGCATAGATTTTCTAATTATGATTCGAGATATGTTTACATGATTTGGCTATGAAAGATAGCATTGTTCGTATATTTCAAAGTAAGTAAAAGATATCCGATGATATCAACTTATGTTATGCTAAGTCAATCTTAATTCGTTTTTGAGACTATCTAGTAGTATAAGTTAATCAGTGGTCCGACATTTTGAATTTAAAAGTTATGGATATTAAGTTATGGATATTTGTTAATGGGTATTTAAGTAAGAGTTAACGACATATTCTTCAATAAGTATGCTTTTTGAATTGAGTAATTTAGTATGTTTGCAACAATTGATGAGTCTGTTTCATAACGATTGATAAATTTATGGAACTTATTCATGTTTCATGAAATTCGTTGATAAAAATATAAATCTTACACAGAGTATAAATTATATAAAATTACCGAGAATTTGAGTATAACGTTATTGTAAGGGGGTTTTGATTCGAGTTTCGTATGTGAATTTTTTAAACGCAATCATGATATGTTGTTTAGCAATTTTGAGAAATCTAAATTAGAAGGTTAGAAGATATGAGTTCGAAGTTCTAGACGTGATGTGAGATTTTGGAGTATACTCTAACATGAGTTTCGGAAATCATGATTTGAGTTACATGAATATGGAATTGTTAAATTATGGGGGAGTAATATAGTTGTTCTTTTGAAAAGAAGAAGTTCAGATTAAAGGTTTTATTATATTATTCTTTTTTTTTTTAAAGAGTTTTATTATATTATTCTTAATTGTCGTCGAGGAATGTTTGAAGAATTGGGTGGTATAAAATTAGGAATCTTTGTTGGAGTTGTTGAGGAATAAAATAGTTGACTGAGTAATTGTACTTAGGAATATTAAGTTGTTGTTTGAGGAAGTTAAGTTGGTGAGTCTTACAAGGTTGGAGTTCAAAAGTTCCTTCATGGGTTAATGAAGTTGATACGTGAATTTCATGAAACTTAAAGGAGAGAAGACTAAGCATGCAAATCAGGGAGGATAGGCATTAGACATTGGGAAGAAAAATTAGAAATGTGAGTTCCATATTAGTATTATATATATCAAAAGGTGAGTAATGGTTTAAAGGGGTGTGAAACACTACGTTGAAATTGTATTACTTAAGTTGGGGAAGGTGATAATTGAATTGGGAAACTTTTAATGTGATAAGCAAAAGAGTTGGGAGGCATTATTTTCCTTATTAGAAAAGTAAGGATAAAGAATCGAAAGTCGAGGAAGACTAGATACTGTATGATAGAACGCTTGGAGAATTAGAGTCATGATTTGGGTATAAGGAAGATACAAACTGAAGATTAATTTAATTACTAGAAGTTATGTATTTTGAGTAGCAAGCTTTAAGTAAATAACTAAGCTATATATTATATGTTGATTCATAATATGGGTGTCAGATAAGGTAGCTTTGGGTGATGATAATTATAGAAGAGTTATCATGAGATAGTGTAATTATAAAGTTGTGAAAAGTTAGAAACACATTTATCATTTTGGAATGTTGAATCGATATAATGAGGAATGAATCCAAATACGATTGAGAATGGATCTAAAGGGAATTTTAAAGGTTATAAATGGGTAGCTAGAAGTTGAGATCAAAAGTTCTAGTCTAAGGGATAAAGATCGTTAAGGTGAGAAGAGATTTAGCTCGAATCATCTTAGAAGAAATGTCAACTATAATTATAACCTGTAAAGTTTAGGCATTACGAGTTTTAAATAATCAGCCATTTTGTTTTGGGAACTGTTTTTTTTTTTTTGGTGCCAATGAGCCACAAGGGCGGAGATGAGAATCGATCCCAGGATCACCTGGAATCGGGAGGGAAGCTCTAACCAACTGAGCGAACTGTTAATTAACTTGCAAAAACCTTCGAGGAGCATATATTTTGATTTTGTTATGGTATGGGTTTTAAATGCGGAATACATTTTATTTTCAAAATAAGAATTATGTATATTATTTATTTTATATTGGTTTATGAAAAAGAGAATATTTCAGAATGTAGTATATGGATTAATCGAATTTGTCAATTGTTTTCAAGTTATCGTGGAACAATGATTTGTGATACTTATGTGTTAAATTTGTTCATATGATATAAGATTTTGAATATGTCAGATAAGATTTTGAATATGTCAGATTATGTATTTGTTTATTTGATTTCGAATCTTAAAGGGAAGAAGTTGCGGAAGCAGTGAAGAACAACATTATGTATATTTGTATATATGCAAATTATGTGACGTATTCAGTATTCTGAATTCTGTGATTATGTGGGGATATATCCTAAAAGTCTTGCAAGCAGTATGAAAAAAAAGGTGTGGAGACACCCCTCCAAAGTCTAGAGACATGGGGTCTATTCATGTTCTCTTCCCCGAATGTTACCATTTGTAAAAGAAATATATTTTGGATTTGTAGGTTTTGCATAAGTGGGTTGTGAAACGATTAATCGAAATAATGTTTTCGTGAATGATTGAATTACGTCAAGTTTATGCGAAATTATGTATCGAAATCAAAAGTTATTTCAAGGAGAGATCTTTTAATAACTATGTACTAAACTTGTTCTTCATATGTATTTTTAAATAAGAAATTATTGCTTTAAGAAAATATTTAAATTAGGGTGTCACCTTGAACAATCCTGAGTATATATTGATAGAATAGACCTATTGGCTCCTTAAAGAGTAAGCTCTGAGGATTTTATGTTTGGTTCGAGAAGTTGATATAGACAATGGTTATGTTATACTTTCTTCGAGGTCTAGTTTAACTGTTTTCGAATAACTTTAGGTCTATCTATTGGTTACTTAGGTACTTTGTTTTGAGTTAGTATGATTTGATTGTCTTATGAAACAATGTTTTGTTTGATATCGATCTAAAATGAGAATTATCAAAGTTAGCATTTCTTATATTTATATATATTTACTTTTACAGATCAAAAATAAGTATTCCTTATGTTACTAAAGTGTAAGTATATATTTATTTATGTTTTGGTGTAACATATATCGTTATGTAAGATAAACATCGGGCAATGTAAATAAGTTTGAAGCCACCAAATGAGTTTTTGGTTGGACAGTGTGTACTCAGTTTCGCTGATCTTGTTCATTAGAACCTGTCGTGGTAGGGGCAGAGTTCATTGTTAGTGAATTTACAGGAAAAATGGATCGAGTGATTGGATCAAGGTTATCAGGTGTTTAAGGAGAATTCGATCGAATGTATCAAGTTATGTATTAGACATGAGAAAATCAATTGGTCATTATTGTACTATTTTGGATATTTTATTATAAAAGTCCTTATTGATATGTATATTTTTGGGACCTTGGTTTATGGGGTCGTCATCAAGTTTGTAATAAGGTTATGTTTCCGCTGTGAGTTCGAAATAAATTCGAGGTTTATTAAGTGTTAATCCAAGTTTGTTATTTTAGGCGTGATTAGATACAGTTTGGAAGTGCGGGCTGTTACACTTTTAGAAAAATCTGACTCGTTGACTAGGGGTGTTCATGACCTTGTACCCAATTTTAATTTTCGGGGTACCCGAATGTCCGGGTAGTTAAATAGGAGGCCCATGACCCGACCCAGGCTAACCTGGTGCCGAGTCATAGGAAACCCGATAAACATCTGCTTAAAAAAAAAATCGTTAACAAACTTAATTAGGGGGCATTTGGTTTGGGGCTTTCATGAAAGGATAAGGGAATCAAGTAGGTTGATTCCCTTACTTGTTTGTTATTTCCATTTAATCATTCTCTTTACCCATTGCTTACCCCCAAACTCATCTACATTGATTCTCTACTTTATATTCACTTTGACCATCATGGCACCATCCCTCCACTCAAGCCACCACCCCACTACCCGAGACACCATCCACCTGAGCCACCACCTTCCACCTGAGCCACACAGCTCATGTATCCAAAACCATCCTCTGACCCACTGTAACTAGGGCTGTTCAGAGTGCGGTCGGGACCGCACCAAACCGCAACCCAAACCGTTTTTTCGCGGTTTGGGTTGATTTGCGGTTTTAAAATTGCGGTTGGGGTTATTATTTGAAGTAAACTGCGGTTTGCGGTTTGGGTTGGGTTTGAATTTTTGTAAACAGAAACCGCACCGTAAACCGCAATTTTATATGATTTAAAAAAAAAATTTAACTATTTTGATTTTTTTAAATACACTTAATAAGTTAGCATATGAGTATACTAATACGGGTATTAGGTATTTAGACTTCATATTTATTTGGACTTTTTATATTTATTACCAAATATATTTTTACTCTTAGATTACAAAATTAATGTCGCGGAGGAAAAAATGGTTAAACTGCAAACTAATGCAAACCGCACCAAACCGTTTCGCGCGGTTCTGTTTGGGTTGGTTTGGGCAAAAGTGCGGTGCGGTTCGGGTTGGGAAAATGTCAAACCGTATATTTGCTGTTTGGGTTGGGTTACATCCCAAACCGCACCAACCCAACCCGCGAAGACCCCTAACTGTAACCCTACCCCACCCCCTGCAACCTCCACCTGTGCCACGCACCCCTGAACTTGAAACTACACTCTGACCCACCGTAACCCACCCTGCGCCACCCCCTATAATCCCATGACTCTTGAAAGCACCACATTAACCCACATAAACCAATACTAGCCCTTGAAACCACCACCTTTACCCCACTTCGTCTTGGAAACAACCACCCCCAGCCACCGAAACCACTAACCTCGCACCTGAAACCACCATATCTACTAGAGAGATGAGAGGGAGAGAAAGAAAACTCTGGTGAAATCCGGTCGAGAGGAGAGAGGAGAATATAACTACGGCAGTCGCGGGTTCGATTGCTACTTCTGGTCGACGCCGGTGCCTACGTAAATGAAGAGAAAGAAATAGGAGGGACGGGGGAAGAGATGGGAGGGAGGAGAAGGGTTCAACTTTTGTAACTCTTTCCCTTGTCTAACCAAACATCTTGGTAAAATGAGGGGTTTAGGGTTCCTTTCCTTTCCTAACCCTTACTTGATTCCTTTCCTCTATTCTAATCAAATGCCCCCTTATTGTCAATGCCATGATATGATGCTAGTTTGAGTTCACCAAAAATGCAATGTTAAGAAGCTAGTATCTAATGTAACAACGAAATGGCAGTATCTTTACAATTTCTAGAGAAATCTAGAAATTCAAAAAAAAAAAACTGCACAAAGCTTTTATAAGCCAACAACAAAAAAGGAAATTCGTGAAAGTTAATTCCCCTAATCTTAGGCACATAGACTGACTGCTTAACAAATTGAAACCCTATTCATAAATACAAATCACGTCGTGTGGCGTAGGAGAGCCGGTGGTGGACTGGTGGTGGCGTGGCAGTGAGAGTTATTGATGGCATTGCTGGACAGTGAGGGTTGTCGGCAGTCGGCAGTGAGAAAGGGTATGAACTAAGAGAGGAGGAGTAGAATTTTGGTATTGAAAATTGAAGTCAAAGAGTGAAACTCAAGAGAATACAGCCAAGTCACAGGAAAAATAAGAGGAAACATTCGGGTACCAGCTAACCATTATCAATCGGCCCATTACCCGACTCGGATTTTCTCAGCCTTTTCGGGGAAGGTACATGACCCGACAAAAAAAATTACCCGGCTATTTTGTTGCGGTCATCGGGTAATCAGGATGGTAGTTCAGGTTGGGTTATTTATGAACACCCTTACCGTTGACCCTCCGATCCACATCAAAAAAATCGGGTAATTATTCTAAATGTCCAACAGGTGCTTGATGATCTGATAAAAATCATTTTTTCTTTAAAACCCGACTTTTGGGTTTGGACGGTGTCGCTACCTTGCTGGCCCATGGCCCCATGTTGCTCTCTTCTCATGCTGGCACATGTTCCTCTTCTCTCATCTCACTCGCTGGTCCATGTTGGTGGTAAACTCTAATTCAGTCATTCTCGCAGAACGCACATATAAGTAGTTAGTAGTTAATAAATGTTGCATTTCAAGGCACTTAAGCATTTTGTCAAGAACCTGCGAGGCACAATGGGGTTAAGGTTTTATTTTAATTCCGCAAGTGAATGGTGTCATACCACATATGGGTCGAACTCAGTAAAGTGCAAGATTAAACACTAGTCGATTCTAGACTATTAAATAGCTACACAATTCAAATTGAAGAAGAGTATGTAACTAAAAGCTAAACTGATAACAAAAGATAACAAACTATGATAAATATGATAATTAAAATACTAAGATTGAGCATCACCACTAATATGAATTGATAAAAAAACTCACATCCCGTCAATTATATAACTTAGGTGAGATTGACATTCCTTTCAGTAACTCAACAACAAAGACAACAAGGAATCAAAACTAAATACTTAGACATTTCACGATACCTAAAGCTCACTTTCATGATAACAAAAGGCCTAACTAACAAGTATGTCTCCTACTTTCATGGCTTACACACATAATTAGAAGCATTAAGAACCAATGTCAAACAATTCTCAACTCTAATTCTTACCTATTTTCATAGAAAAATTCAAATCAATGACAAGATTATCTATAATCAAGACCCAATTAACTTTCATTGTTGAACTCAATAAATAACACTCTAGCAAAGACATCGCTCTAATTTAAACTCCAACTTTATTTCATCGACAATCTAAAATTAGGGCTGAGAATGATGCAAAATTAACTACACAAACAATCTTATTAAACCCTAACCATATAATTTAATGACATGGAAAATAGAAGAAGATCATATGATCAATCCATACTAGGGCTAAACTCAATCTCTGATAAAATCATAAAAAGACTACTCATTACTCAGAAATAAAAACAACAAACTTAATTGAACACATAATTGAAATAAACAAAGAGAATGAAAAGAATAAAACTTGATTAATAGTGCTTGAATGGAGGGATGAATCTGAAATCTTCAATGAATACACAATCTTCGATCTCCAAATAGCAAATAAAACTCAACTAGGGCTAAAACTAATAATAACGTAATAATGTCTCCAAAAACAAAATAAAACAATCGAAGTATTTATATTTTTCGCAAAACTAACTAAAACAAAAAAAAGCGAAAATATTGTAAAGCAAATCGTAGCCCACGTCCATCGTGTTCCACGCTCAGCACCACGAGTCACGCCAGACGCCGCGAGTCGCGCTCCACACCACAAGTCGCGGTGTTGTCATCACAAGAACATTATTGTGGAATCGGACTCGTCAAACGCGGTGAAATGGTGCAATGGTGAAATCATGGGGCCATGGAACTTAACTTTCACTATTAACGACATCAAGGGTATCCTGAGAAGAAACTGCAGCATTGAAATATCATTTAGAGGGAGAGATTCAAACATAGTGGTCGATTCACTTGCTAAACAAGGGCTCACGAGAAGAGATGAATTAATTGCATGGTTGTAACTTCATTATGTCGATGTATTCGATTTTTTTTCTTAATGCGGCTTGCTAGAGCCTGTAGTCGACTATAGCAGTTAGTTAATTTTCACTGATTGCTCTTGAAATTAATAAAATAATCCCAAATTATCAAAAAAAAAAAAGGAGGAAAGGGAGAGAAGAGAGAGACGGCTAAGCATTAGTTATTTATTTTATGATTGTTCATTATTTTTAAAAAAATTGAGGTGGGTACCGTATGACCCGATCCCGGAAAACAAACATGTCCAGTTTTTCCGGTAAGGTCCGTTTTTTTATTTACCCGCATATCCAAATATCCGGTTATGAATGCTCCTATGTGTGATACAACTTTTTTTTTGAAGGAATGTGTGATACAGTTTTGAATATTGGTTTGAATACGTTAAATATAACGAGTTTTGAGAAGAAAACTAGCATTTTGGCTCGGGCGATGCCCCGAAGTCGGCACATAATTATCAAATATATTATTATTCATAAATTTCATAATTGATTTTATTAGCTTTTTGTAATATTATGTTTAGTGCAAAATTGAAAAATGGACTTTATGGCATGATAAGTTGTTTTAAATTTTTTTTAAGGAATTGGCGATAAAACTAACAATTTCAATGGAATTGAGATAAGAGAATGTTATTATTTAATGAAAGTGTTATAAATCAAAAAGCTTGTCTATGTCTATATAATTACATATAATTATAAGACTTTATTATATTTTTACTTTGAGACATTAAGCATTAAAATTGTAGTGGATTAGTGGTTGAACTCTCACATTTCATTTCAAAGGTCATGTGTTCGAATCCTAGTAACTACGTATTGTTAATAATTTTAGATGAGATTATAAACATGTGTATTAAAAGTTTGAAAATAGTATTACGTGTCACTATTCCTTTAATAGGAACGCCTTTAATTGTATTTATATAGATAGATAAGCGCTCGTGGCCTAATAGATAAGGCATTTGACTTCTAATCAAAGGATTATGGGTTTGAGTCCCACAATACACCTCGACCTTCATTTAATTGTATTTTCGGCCTTGCTAATCTTAGAAAGCAATATATAAAAAGCGTGCCTTCTCTTCGATACTCAGAGAGACATCATTCAGCCCACTCACAGGTCTAGAAGATAGACCCACGACTGTAGCATATGGTAGCCCGATTTCTTGGAGTTACCTATATTTGGCAAATTGCATTCCTTTTTTCTTTTTTCAAAAAGATGTTACCAGTTTTCCAGTTTCCACAGCCACAGACAGTCAAGAAAAAAAATATTTCATGCCATATACCTCCTCCATTTTTTAAGAAGTGATACGTTTTCGTTTTTAACGAAAACGTCACAATAAGAGACACATAGCTCAAAGTAGAAAGAGGTTGAGGTGATGGAGTAGTGGCATCGTTTCCCACCTCATATCCTTAATGTCTAGGGATCAAGCGACATGGGAACTCATTTTGAGATTTCCCTTATCCCCCTGCCGAAAGCCCCCTCATCTTACCTTTAAAAAAAAAAAAAGCTCAAAGTAGAAAAAATACTTCTCATATATTACATATATGCCATCATTTAATTGTTTCACCTATTTACTTTGAGAAACACTAAATAGCAAACAGTTCGCTGGTGAACAAAAAAGCTGGGCGGCCCACATATTCAGAAGAAAAGAAACCATGGTTACTCAGTTTTTTTTTATTTCCTTAATTATGTTTTTGGAATCTTTAGATGTGCAAACATATGTTTTTAGATATTCAATAACAATATTATGGATGTGCGAACAAATTTTTTGGATGTACAGAAAAAACTAATGGATGTGAAAATATAGTTTTTGGATGTACAGAAGAAATCATATGGATGTATAACAATAGATTTTGATGTACAAAATATAATATGAATATACTAATTGATGTAAGAGCCAAAAACCATTATGAGTGTGCAAATATAGTTTTTGGATGTACAAAAATACATTTTAGATGTACAAAATCTAATATAGCTGTACTAACATAATCTTTTGGATGTAACTCAAGTAAGATACAAAAATCATTATGGATGTGCAAATATAGTTTCTGGATGTACAAAAAAATCATATGGATCTACAAAATAGATTTTGGATGTATGTCAAAATATAAGGTAACAAAGTAATTTTTTTAAAAATTCACCCAGAACCAGGGTTAAGCTTTTTTTTTGTCTTTTAGTGACTCTAAAGTCTTGTTCAGTGGCGAACAATTCGCTATTTAGCCTGCTTCTTATCCAATATCCAAATTTGATTGGTTAAACAAGTGGTCCCAACTTTCTCTCTCTAGGCTCCTTGGTATTACCCCACTTTCCCTCTATGTCACTTATTAAAAAACAGAGGAAGTATCATACAGGTCGTGTGGATTCAATTATGGGCTTATAACGAGTATAGAATACTACGATCTAATAAATTTTTTATATTTTAACTCAGAAGAGAAGAGAAGCTCCAAACAGAAGAGGGAAAAAGAACCGAGACAAAAAACGCTAATAACTTAATAAGTAATGTACATTAGATTAACGACATTTGTGCATTTCCAGTATATTATTACGTTAGAAATGACATTTTCTGAAATTTTCAATGATATGTAAAAAAAAAATATATAATCTGAATATTCAAGTAAGATAAAAATATGGGAAATTTCCTCGAAGTACCCCTAGGTTTGACGTAATTCTCAAAATGCCCCTCACATTTGGGGAATTCCTCAGATACCCCCGAACTTTGACTTTGGGCTCAAAATACCCTTACTAAAAGACGGAACCCTAACGCCGGTAGGTTTTTTTCTCTCTCTTTCTCTCCTCTCCATCTTCATCTTATTCATCTTTTCTCCCACCATCCTCCATTAAAGACATCATAACCTTCAATTTTATCTTTCTCCTTCCACCTACATGACTTTCTTTCTCCTCCCATCGTCATCTTTCAATTTTAATGTCTCACCAATCCTTTTTCAACCCCTCATCTTCTTCTTCTCTCTTTTCTCTCTCTCTCTCCCTGAACATCAAAACCTTTTCAACTTCATTCTTCATTGTTCTCATAACACAATTCAAGCATCCGAAAAATCCAACTCCCCAACATCGAAGAAGAAAATAAAACCCATGCCAAGCTTCTATGATCAATTCCATGAAAAATGGTCTATAAAACCCATTTCTAAAACCCCGATTTTCCCATGGCAACTTCAACAACAACCCTCACTAATTTTGGAAGAAATTTACAAGGAGAGAAGAATCAACTTCACCATCATAAAAAATGGGGAAAATTCACAAGATGAAGACGGGGAGGAGAGAGAAAGGCATGTAGGTGGAGAGAAAGGCATGTAGGTGGAAAGAGATAGAGATAAAATTGAAGGTTTAGGATGTCATCAATGGAGGGATGGTGGAGAAAGAGATGAAGAAGATGAAGATTAAGAGGAGAGAGAGAAAACCTAACGGCGTTAGGAAACCGTCTTTAGTAAGGGTATTTTGAGCACAAAGTCAAAGTTCGGGGTTATTTGAGGAATTCCCCAAATGTGGGGTAATTGGAGAATTACGTAAACCTTAGGGGTACCCGAGGAAATTTCCCAAAAAATATATATAAGAGCGTAACTAATAATAAAAGAAGAGCAAAGTACTCGAATAGTCGAACACTCTCGAACATCTATAAAGGTGTTTGGGTCGCACTCGCACTCGCATGATAACGTGTACAAAATTAAGTAAGGCAATAAATATTTTGTTGTCTTCAACCGAAATAAGGTGGTCTTTTTTATATATATTAAGAACCGATGCGCCGTATTTTTTGTTCCATTATTCTAATTTTATTGAACTTTGACTATATTGGTTAATGCTTTTAGAATAGGAAAAATTATATTTAAAATAAGCCAACCTTTACGTGGTCTTCCCAAAATAAGTCAAGTTTTGGATTATTCCCGATTACGTTAAACTTGTAGGGCTATTTTCTTCCATCGAGCTTAACCTCGTTTGTAACCTGTTTGATAGGTTACATGTGCTATGTGTCGCAATATGATTGGTTTTGCTATTTCTTATTTTTTTTGTTTTACTTTCTCTCCTACTCCCTCCTCATCCTCTCATATTTCTCTTCCCTCTCCCTTAAGACCACTAACCCACCAAGTAGCCACCACTATTACCAATTCAAGACAATCATCCGCACCAACACCCTCTAAACCCACCGTGATCAAACACCAACCCCAACCTTCACGACCCCATCTCCGGAACTTGTCCCAAAGACACTCCCACCACCACCCAACCCCTAGCCCCGAATAACCCACCCAAGCCCATAAAAAATCAACACCCAAACACCAACCTTCATGACCCCATCTCCACCACCACCCAACACACTTCGCCCAACAACCCCACCGAAACCCCCACCACGAGGTTCGAACTCCCCATCCGGCACTAACCCCGCTCACGGTGAAGATGGCTAAGTCCCAGAGCAGAGAGAGAGAGAGAGAGGAGAATTGGGGTTTTCGAGAGCATGAGGAGAGGTGGTTTCGGGAGTGGTGGTGTACGCAGGAGTGGGGAGAGGTGGTCATAGGGAGGTAGGGAGGTGGTCGCGAAGAAGGAGGAGATGAGGGAGGTGTTCGCATGAGGGGGGGCAAGGAGTGGTCGCAGGATACGTGGGGTACGAGAGGTGTTCGCAGAGGGGGGGGGAGGTCGCAGGAAGAGGGGGCGGGGAGGGGGTGTTTGCCAGAGGTGGGGGAGGAGGGATGGGGAGGAGGGTGTCATAGGGGTGGGGGGACGGGGTGGGTGGGGGGGGTGTTTGCAGGGGGGGGAAGGGTTTGGGGTGAGGAAAAAAGTCAACAAGAACCAACATGTTACCTCGTAATTAAACTCATTTAGAGTTAAAAGCAGGTGTAAAGTTGACTTACTTAGGAATAATCCAAAACTTGACTTATTTTGGGAAGATCACGCAAATGTTGGCTTATTTAAAACAATTTTTCCTTTAGAATATTTATGGTCACAAATAGTGTTGAATTTATTCATTAGATTTTTAAGTGACAATTTCTTTTTGATGGAAAGTGACAATGTTAAATACTAAGGTATAATAAGCAACATGTTTGGAGTAGCATATAGTTATTAAATATCAAGGTATGATAAGCAACATGTTTGATGTTTTCTAATACATAGAAGTAATGAAAAAATAAAAAATAATAATTAAAAACGCAACCGGAGAGCATAATTAATACAAAATGTAAAATCACATAATGCAAGATTACTAAAACATGATGAAAAGTCAAAAAGTTGCTTTGAAAAGAAGAGTCTTTCCCACCATAAAAGTGTAAATAGTATTATAAGACAAGAAAAAAATTGAAAAGTGATAGGATTAATATAGAGCAAAGGTAATATTTAAAATTAATTTAAATTAATTTTCAATGTAACATACAATTGATATTACGATTACATGTTACTTACGTTTGATGGGTAGTGTTAATATTCACCTGAGTGTGGATTTTGGAATTTGAAGCATTTTGATGTAGATTATTTGGTTTGGTAATACCTGAACTTGTTGGTGGTTAGTCTCCTTAATCTATGAATATATTTTAATGACAAACACTGAACATGTTGAAATTAAAATAGAAGATGAGAGAGGAAAAGAAAACTACTTTCATTCCATTGATAAATGAGACACATAGACTCTATATATAGTGAAAATCTAACAACTAGAAAGCTATAAATTAGGGAATCATATTC